>VDFB02304417.1:0-12680 GCA_007258455.2 Sequoia sempervirens | reverse complement strand
ATTTAAATCTTAAAATATAGCCATTGAGAAGTATTTTAGTTAGGCATATCTCCTAACTAATAAATATACAATTTTTGCGCCAATACGTATTGTTGGCTCCGCGCAGGGTGTATTGGTGGCTATTGGCTTTGGGAACCAGGCGGTTCCGGGTTCAACCCCCAGTCATCGGTGTTTTAATACCCATTTTCCAATTATTAATCAACAAAAAGAACCGCCCGTAATAAATGGTTAGGTGCGCACGGTTTGGTGCAACGGTCCAGTGAAATATTCGGTCACGGGTGGTGGAGAGTTCGAATCCCTCGCCCAAACTTTTTAACAAACTACCAACTTGCCCATCCGCCAGAGGTGAAAGGTAGGCCACATGGCATGTCGAGGAGGTGCCACATGGCAAACCATGATTTGCTAACAGTGCTGACTAGGAAGCCGATGTGCTTGGTGACTGTACCTGCCATGTCTGCTGACTGTGTACGGATTCCACATGTCATCATCCAATTGGTTCCATACAGATGCTCAATTGCCATGTGTCTCACCCAAATTCATCCAAGTCACCTACTGACTGTGCATCTGCCACATCATCTATCGTGCTCAGCTTGCCACATGTCAATAGTTGATTGGTCAGTTCCGCTTTATGTCATCGATGAATGTACCACCACTTATTTTGTAATGCTGCTACATGTCATGACCACATGTCCATAACAAGATAAAATGGTTGTTTCATATACAAGAGGACTCCTCTTGTTCCGCTCTTCAGTGAACTCTTGTAACAGGACCTCTAGCCTTTGCTTCTCCACATTGGCCTCTTCCAAAAATCTCTTCAATTCTTCATTCTCTTTCTGCAAATGATGATTTGCTTCCTCTAGCCTCTACACCTTGTCAAACTTTTTACAATGATCGTGAAAAATAGTCTCGATCATCTTCTTCATCTCAAAGAACTCTCAGCATCTACCGACATGTCATCATCAGATGCGTTTCCAAATTCCATTCGATGCCATCTTGTGGATTAATCCGCCACAAGGAGCTTAGTAACTTACTCATACCACTTCCTGATCCATAAAATGAATCGGGAATACATCATCAAGGTGCATTAAGCCAAGTCCATTTTATCATTAATTCTTCCTAAATCAAAGTGAAATTGCACCATTTCCATAGTTCAATTTCCATCATTACAAGAGGATAAGATACATCCATCCTCCATTGGCTCTTAAACCAAAAAATAAACCATATTTTAGATACAACCACATAATACAATAGTAATCATTATGAATGCATCATTAGTAAATATGATAAATGAATAAAAGTGATCATACATAGGGATATTAGATTCAAATGATACTACATCCATTAACATTAAAAATTTAATGTATCTGGGATAACCAATATATTTGTCTTGTTAAATGGATGAGGAACTCCTATTTATAAGCCTAAATTATCCTATTGGTCTCTAATTCCCATCACTTTATCTTGTATGAGATTATTTCTCTAATTGTTCTCCTTATTTCAATAAAATCCCACTATTCCCTTTCTTAAAAATTGATGCCTTTGCTTCTTCAATGAGCTATTTAACACTGCCTTCATTTAACTACTACCCATTTCTCATAGAAACACTAACTCAAAAAATGAATGCAAATTAAATCATTTATTTACTAAAGATAGCTCTCAACAAGATAGATACATAATGTCATCATATATTTTAAACTACAGAGTAAATAGATCAAGGTGACATTAAGTCCATTTTATCATTAATTATTCCCAAATCAAGTGAAATTGCACCATTTCCAAGGGGGGTTCAATTTCCATCATTACAAGATGATAAAATACATCCATCCTCCATTGCCTCCAAACTCCAAAAATAACCATTTTAGATATTAACCACATAATACAATATTAATCATTATGAATGCATCATTAGTAAATATGATAAATGAATAAAAGTGATTATACATAGGGATATTAGATTCAAATCATACTACATCCATTAACATTAAAAATTTAATGTATCTAGGATAACCAATATATTTGTCTTGTTAAATGGATGAGGATCTCCTATTTATAAGCCTAAATTACCCTATTGGTCTCTAATTCCCATCGCTTTATCTTGCATGAAATTATTTCTCTAATTGTTCTCCTTATTTTAATAAAATCCCACTATACCCTTTCTTAAAAATTGATACCTTTGCTTCTTCAATGAGCTATTTAACACCACCTTCATTTAACTACTACCCATTTCTCATAGAAACACTCAACTCAAAATGAATGCAAATTAAATCATTTATTTACTAAAGATAGTCTAACAAGATAGATACATAATGTCATCATATATTTTAACCATAGAGTAAATAGACCTCACAAGGTCTCAAAAAATACAAAACAGGACCATATTGGGTCTCAAAAAGACCACATAGTGTTGTGTATATAGAGATGTCCTTGTCTTTATAAACTACACTATTACAAAAAAATTATGAGTCACTCTATATATTTGAAAATGATTTTCTTTCATTCTATATAAAAAAATAAAATTTAGATGCACAATTAATTGATGCCATCATTGTAATCATCTAAATATTTCTAGCCAATAAGAGGGTCAATGTTTGAAAACTTTTCATTGATTCCCACAACTTCTATTATGAAATCTTGGGTAAATGCAAGAAGATGAGTCCATGAAATGTGGAAGTTTTTTCCATAGACGAAAACTTGAAATCGGCTTCAAGAAAATAGGATCTTGTTTTTAATAAATGGGATCTTGTTAGGCTTAGGGTCTTGAGCCGAAAATAGTAGCCCATTTTAAAACGACCCATTTTAAAACAAACTATTAAGAAACAAGATCCCATTTATTAAAAAATGGGATCCTATTTCTTAAAGAAAGAGATATCATTTTTAAGAAATGAGATACATTTCTTTTTAAAACAGGATCCCATTTTTTAATGGCTCATTTTAAAAGAAGATCCCATTTTTAATGACCCATTTCATAATTTTTTTAATTTTTTTTTATACTTTTAAGAAATGGGATTCCATTTTGCAAAATGGGACCCTATTTCAATTAAGTATTGCAAAATGGAATCCCATTTCTTAAAAGTATATATAAAAAAAAAATTATGAAACGGGATCCTGTTTTTTAAAATTTTAATTTTTGGTCAGGTTTTTGTTTTTTTTCTCGGTTTGTGAAAATGCTTTGGGATCCAACCTAAGCTTTGGACCTAGTTTGACCTACAACTCGAAGGTCATGTCAATGTCACAAGAAAATAGTGACTTTGGACATATGTCTAAAGACCATTTTTGCAGATTTTTTTTTACAAAATTAAAACCCATTATCAAGGTAAGACAATGTAGATTTGAAATATGTAATTTTTTTTACAATTGGATTAATTTTTCTATTTTTTAATTAATTTTTAATGAAACTGGTCCATAAACTTGAAATATCAAACTTTTTTAGTATTTTTATTAAAATAATTTTTTGAAAAACAAATTGTATGAAAGTGTAATTCAGACAATTACTTTCAATTTGAAAAAAAAAATGATAAGTTTGTGTCATTTTATGCATGACGTAGAGGAAATTTTTTCAAAGCAACAAATATAGCCAATAAAAAATTAACCAAAAAATATATTCAATAAAAAATTACAAAAAAATATCAAAGGCGTGCTTTAGTGAGTTACATATCTTTTCCAAAAAGTATTTAGAAAATACGATTACTTAGGTCAAAAATGGATGATATACACGTGCATGGTATGGTAAAAAAAAGTGACTTTTAAATAGTGGTTTTTAGAAACTCTTATTGAGAATCAATTTTTATCATCTAGGTATTAAAATAAATTACATATTTGGAAAATATACTCCGAGTACTACATTTTATGATTAGTGACTTTTTTCAAGATTCCATCTCTAATTCCTTCAAATTTTAAGGTCAACTGTGAAATAATTGAAAATAAGGGAAAATACTTCCACTTTTTGGCCAAAAAGTGGACTCAACTTCTTGCACACACCCTCTTCTCCATCATTGATATGAAAAATACATCCATCTTGAAAGCCTAAATATTTATGCAATGTCTCTATGGACTACTTATTATATCTACTCTTAAATTACAAATAACTCCTCATGAAGGGGATATTATCAGATCTGTTGAAGGGCCAATGTTGTCCATATTTGATATCTACTCTAGTAACTTCTATTGTACCATGGGTAAGGGTATAGGGAGGGTATATTTGATCTCCTTTAGCCCTATTCCACCTCAAGGCTTCTCAAGATAACATAACTCCCACCTAACTGAGTATTTTTTATTCTTACCTTTTTCCATCATATCCTAACCTCTTCTCCAAGTACAATAATCCTAGGGAATTGGGTTATGTGTCTCAAAAAATACCAAATAACTCAATTTCTCTCATTTTTAACATAAGAAAATTGGCTTAGAAGTTTTTATAGGGATTACACTTCTATATATTTTAGTTATGGCACCAAATGAGACACGTAGAAATTTTCACCGTTGAACTAAAACTCAAATACACTTTTAACATTTAGGTTGTTTCACTCTTACAAAAATGTTAACACAAACAAAGCGCATTACTTCACAATGTGAACTAGGATGAAAACGGTCCTAAGGATTCTCTCATTCCTACATTGACTCTAGTGTGTAACTACATGCTTATTATAATTGTTAGTTCATAATGATTTAAATAATTGAAATGAGATATTCTTAGGTACAATATCAATTGATATTAATCAAATTTACATACCTCAAACATATTTGGTGTGCACCCCTTGGACGATGATAACTTGATCTTGGGAGTTAGAACAAACAATATTACCAATAAATGTTAGCAACCTTATGATTGTAATTCTAATTATATCAATAGCACAAAATCAAGTATATTAATATACAAAATAACAACTTGATAAGTTAAAGAATGTTTTACCTTGATAATATGTCAAATGCAAAGACAGGGTCAACCTTTCATTGTTAAGATGAGAATAACATCATAATCACCCTCTCAATAGTAATAAATAATAAATACAAATATAGTTTTCTTTCCATAGATAATATTAAAGTAAGAAAACATAAATGAGAATAATAACTAACTTGAATTAACAATTCTATATGACATGTGCCAAAATCCCTAATGAAACTATCTTATGTAATATGATCACATCAGATGCATCTACATATATGAAACAAGAATATGATGATTATAATGAAACCTACAAATCTTTTAATATCACTATACATAAAAAGGGTCACAATTAGAAGATAATAGATACTAACTTTCTCTTTCTACATCTTTAGGAGATTGCCCCCTTACTATCACATTAGTGAAGCATTGAAGTAAAAAAAATGATCATTGAGTAGCTATTTCTATGATTGAGCTCATAGACCAAAGCATTGAATGAATCCACAACATGATTCATATAGCACACATGACATATAACACTTCATGTAACACACATCATGAGGTTCCTATCAAGATAAGGTTAGATGTTTCATTTGCTTCATTCAACTAACCAAAAATAATGATATCCATCAAGGAATAAAATGATTGTAACTATTACCTACAAGGTCAATCCTTACAAACTATGTTATAATTTTTACTTTAATAGAAATAAATTTACATTTTTATAGGTATACACAAATACTATCAAATTATTTTTATTAAGGTTAAAATAAAAGATATTAAAAAATAAAATAAAGGATATTTTAAAAAGAAAATTAATTATGTTATAATATTATTCAATATTAGCTCAAATATCTATGGTTTTTTTTTGAGACATTTTATTTACATCAAAATTATCTTATTCATGGGCTTCATTCCATAGTGTGATGGTTAAGTGGTGGCATTGTTGTTGTGGCCACTAGGGTTCAAGTCTATGTTGGTCTATTGTGATCACATGCACTATGCTTTTGTTGATCTAATGTGCTTGTAGGCTAGACCTACAACATTGAGGTTGTTGATGGTGTTCATGACAAGTGAGAGGCATTCATTCTCGAGTCTCATTCCCTCATTGGGCATGTGTTTTTACAGGCTATATACCCTTGCTAGGCTATCATGCTTGTGGGAGTGGATTGTTACTTGCATTCATGCCCAGGAGAAGGTGCCACGTTTGGCTTCAATAGTAACTATAATATTGCACCTGACCTTGTGTCAAACTTATATGATTCTATGTTAACACTCTTTTAATATTTGACAATTTCACTACAATTAGATCTACCAAAGAATAAAATAAGTGCCATTATCCAAATATACCATAAAGAATGAATAAAAAATATGCATTAACCTACCCACTCCTAAAAGTAAAATAAGGAAGTAACATAAATAATAATCATATTTAAGATTTTCCACCATAGCCTCTAAATTTCCATAGAAAAGGAACATTGGATGAAAAGGTGATTATAAATTTCTTCTTCACAACCACAAAGAATATAGATGGAGGGCCCATATAAACATATTTTCATAAGATTATCCCAGGAGAGGCACTTATTCTAACAAAGTATTCAAATAAAATAATTACACTTATGCTAGTCAAATTTATTCCAAAATATTTTCCACCAAGGATATATAGCATGCCCTCTTTTTTTGTTGAATAAATTCATAAGCAAGAGCAACTAAAAAGTCTCCAAGTTAGATTCATTAATCTAAAAAAGGACATATGAGTCTTCTAGAAAGATACATGGTCTAACTTCAAAAATTGAGACCAATGTGTCGTGATCCTCTAAATAATCTCATCTTTGCCATCTCAAATAATATAATCCTTTTTTTTACTTAAAGTCATCCAAAAAGAAGAGAATTTAAATTCAAAAATATTATACTGCCCAACTTGATAAAAAGTTGCACAAAAAAATTGAATTTAAAAAAAAATATGACAAATTAGAAAGATGATTACCTAAAAATCTTTCCAAGAAAATAATTTATTAACTATTTAAAATAACCCTTCCTTTATAAAAAAAACCCTTGTTTTTAAATTATCCTAAATCAAATATCCTTTCCCAATCACCTCCATCCTCAAAATATCTTTATTATCCAACCCTCCTAGATATTTAATGTAGAGAATCCTAGCCCATTGATGGTTTGGGATTTTACACCACCTCTGTAAATTTTTGCTAATAAAGCCGAATGGTTAAGCTTTGAATTTTGGAGACCAAGACCTCTAGCCTTCGTATATCTACACATAAAATCTCAAATTGGAAGACTCAATTTCTATGTTACTAGATTTCCAACCAATAATAATGTCCTTGAGAGAACATCAAGTTTCTGGAATTTCAAATATACTTTATTGAAAACGAAACAAAATAGTCTTTGATTACCATGATATACCAAGGAAATCCAATAATTATCAGAAAGTCAAGGCTCAGAAGGAAACAGACAAAGTACTCCAATTGGTATCCACATAAGAATAATCATCGGGTATTCTAATTGGTACCCAGGATTCTTGAACTGGGATTAAAATAAATTTTGAACAGCTCAGATAATGTCCACGTATCCAACAGAAGTAAAGGTCAACCAGTCTATGTCTATACGTTCCATCAAAACATGAAACAGCAAATTTGTCATTGTCTGTTTTTTTTAATATGGAATTTACTTAACACATTTAGGTGTTAATGTTGCAGGTATCCAAGGAATATGTCGACTTGTCATTATCTCGGAATTTTGTAAATAAATATAGAAATAAGTATATTATAATTCTTTGAAGAACACAGTCTGGGGACGAAACATGTGAAAAGATACCCACGGGAAAATATTTAATTCATAGCTACCTACTCCACAAAGGCTATAGTATTTGTTATAAGCAATTACAGAGGAGAAACTTAGATAGATTGAGAAAAACAGCAATGTAGGAAGTGAAGTTATTGAGCTACAGAGAGAAAGGATATGGAATGAGAGTAGAACTGGCTCTTAAAGCGAAAGGTGTCGGGTACACAATTATAGAAGAAGACATATTACATAAGAGTGAGCTATTACTTAACAACAATCCATTGTACAAGAAGGTCCCTGTTCTAATTCATAATGGCAAATCCATCTGTGAATCTCGCATGATCATGGAATACATAAACGAGACTTGGCCTGCACCAACTCGATTTCTTCCTAATGACCCCTATGAACGTTATCTCGTGCGCTTTTGGTCGGAGTTCACTGATAGAAAGGTATGGAAAATAATGGATCTTCTATCTTAATTGAATTCATAGCTTTGAATACTAATAGACAAATATAGAAGAGAAGACCTCGAGTAGTGGAGATGAACCGATACTATATTGATAACTCAGGTGTAAAATTCGTAATAAACTCGTGATTTATAAATCTGTGTAATTTTTTAAAAATATGTTGAATGTATAAAGTTCATCAATAAAAACACAGTACTACCTAGATGCGTTATTACCTTCTATGACTAATTTTCAATCAATAAAAGTGCATGAGATCTGTTCTGATATTTATCCTTAACTGTTGCTATCTTTATTTTTCTTCTGATATTTCCAAAGACCATCATTTTTATTTTTCAAGCTGATGCAGTGTGCCAGCTTTTCTGATGCCATTCCTCTGATACTACAGATCAAAAGCAACAGGAAAATCCAATCTAATTTATCGTATGATTTTGAAGTCATTTGAGATACTGGGAGAACTTTTCGGCCTTAGAAATAAAAGCACAGATGAGAGAAGAAATTTGATGAAAAAGATACAGGAGAAATATAGAGAACTGGGAACGACAATTGAAGGAGGGCTGGTAGAGCTTAAAGAAAGAGGATGCCTGTACGATGGAAAAACCTGAAATACATGGACATGTTTATCGCACCAACTGTGGCCTGGTCTGGTCCGATGGAGAAGCTGCTAGATTTAAGGATGGGTGATACTAAAAAATGCCCGGTCTTGAACAAATGGGTCGAGAGTCTGCTAACTAATGAGGTGTTCATCTCAACCGTAACGGATGGTAGTAAATTAATGAATATGCCAAAACATTATGGTGCTAGAAAGTCATTGGTTGCTGCAATCTCTCATTGCATGAAATAAAAGGACAATAATGGAAAACATTCCCCCCACTTTAAAGTAAACGATTTTTATTAATGAGTGGTTATCTTTTTATTTGTCAAATTTTATTTTTTATCATTAAATTCAGTGTTTTTAAGGGCATACGCAAATTCATCGCCAGCAATTCACGAATGGAAAATCCACCACCAACAATTCACCACCATGACAATTCACCGCACAAAAATTAATTGCATGAATTTTTTATGGTTAATTTTCCATGGCAGTGAATTGCTGGTGGTGGTGAATTTTCACGCAATGAATTGTTGATGGTGAATTTCCGTTGGTGAATTGCTGTCAGTGAATTTTCCTAGAGCCGTTTTAAGAATAGTAATGTTGTGTTTTAAGTGAGGCCAACTTTTCTAACTCTCCAAATTTAAGAGTTTTATGCTTTTTAGCTCTTTACTACAATTAAAAGTTTATTTTATGTTCAAATTAATCAAATGATTCATTTTTTTTCAATTTCTCCAACTCTCCAAATTTAAAGAGTTTTATGCTTTTTAGCTCTTTACTACAACTAAAAGTTTATTTTATGTTCAAATTAATCAAATGTTTCATTTTTTTCATTAGATGTTAATATTTCAGTAGTTTTATCTTAATATGTTTGAGGCAATTTTAAAGTAATTTATAAATGTTTATTATATTTATAAGAGTATTGTCTAAAATAGATATAGAGTAATCATAGTAGCTTAATTATATCTAAAAAACACATTATATAAAACCATAATTACCTAAACATAATAAATACGAAAAATAAAAAATACAAAGAAAACATGTTTTAACAAAACCATGCACCAAAACTATAACCCTAAAAATGATACCGTGCTTAGCCCAAGTTCTAGTGTCCATGTTTTTTATATAATAAGCATGGAAAGGCCTTGAGCCTAGATACAAAAGAAGAATAGAGAAAACACATCAACAACAAAATTGGTATCCTGACTAGTACCAAACCTACAAATAGCTAAAATCAATTTTTAAAGGGCATACAAAAAACAAAAAAACTAACAGATATAATTCCAAATTTTAGTTAGCGAGTTCATCAACTCCTCCCAGGGTGCCATCTCTAGATATGTTTCATTTTTTTCTATATTTTACCAGTATCCTACCGATCATCGACACTACCCTACTTTTTTATATGTTTCTTGATCTTTGAATTCCTTATCAAGATACCAAAATATAGCTTTTTACATTATACCATTAGTAATATTTACCAAATTGTTGACAATTATCCATTTTCTTAACTATATCTTGATATTGACTTAGGGTACCATAGTTTTTTTAGTTATTAGCTCCTACAATCTTTTTTTTCTTGCGTTTTCCTTTCCATTTTAGTAACTTTGACTTTGAGGACCACTATGTCAACATTAATGGAATTCATGGGGTCTTTTTGACGTTTAGCTTACACATACTCCTCTTCTTTTTCATTATATTGTGTCCCTTGGTTCTCTTGTTGGTCTTCTTCAATTTTATTATTTTCTTCCCCAAATTCAGAGCCTTCTTCTTTCCCTAAAGCATAATCCACAGTTTCATTATGAGGAGGAGAAGCCATATATTCTTCTTCATCAGTTTCTTGCTCTTTCTCTTCTTCTTCCTATCCTTTCTCTTCACCTCCTAATCATCCTCATCTTCTTTCTATCCTTCTTCTTTGAATTACACCTCTTTGTTATCCATTTCCTTCCGAGGAAGAAGATTGTTCTGAGACTGATGTGAGGGTAAAAGCACAAACCTGTGTCACACTTTATAAAGGAAGCCAACAACAACAAAAAATTCTGAACTTCGACCACATAAAAGTGGTCTTTATGTTTTGAATTTCAAAATGGTGTAAACTAATAAAATGTAGAACTTTTGGTGTGGTTTATTCCTGTAATTTTTAAAATTTAAAAAAAAAAAATTATTATGTTTTTATCAATTTAAGGACAAATTTTGGAATGCTGAAAATTTCATAAAAGAGTGACTTCACGGACTGTCAAGAAATAAAATGAAAAAAACTTCATTTCTCCTTCTTCTTTTTTTTCCAAATAGGTAATTTCAATATCCTGTGCATGGAAAAAAAAAATCACATTTTGATATATATTTTTCCCGTAATAACGTTCTAAAGTCAAACATGTCAGAATTTGACAGTTTTGACGGACCGTCAACTAATTTCAAAATTTTCAATCATTTAAAAAAAAAGAAATATACCCTTTTGAAGTAGACTTTCTCCTCTTATGCCTCATATAATATTTAAAATATTTTAATAAATTTTACTATCATTTTTTTAATATCAAATCAGCCTCTTTTTTATTTTTTAAAACCTACTTGCATTATTTTAATAATAAAAGATATCAAAACTAATCAAAATATTATAAAAATTCTATATTTGGATTCTACACTTCAAGCTCTACAAAAGGGTATTTTTATTTTTTGCAAAAACATCAATCTGACTAGAGAAATACTTTGCCAAAAATGAATGTTTTAGAAAAATTTAAAAAATGATGAGTAAGCTGCCATGTAGGATGCCAACTAGACATTTTCGGCCGACCAGTTTTCGGCCGACTAGGTTTCGGCCGAAACCTAGTCGGCCAAAAACTGGTCGGCCGAAAACTAATCGCTCGAAAATTTATCGGTCGATAACTACTCGGCCGAAAATTAATGATATAAAACAAAGTTGTTTTTTTCCCAATTTATCAAATTAAAAAAATTAGAAAATAACAAATATTTCAAAAAAAATTCAACTATTTTCAATTAAAAAAGCTTTATTTCAACATTTTGGAAGGCAATTTACAAGACGTATTTCGACGAAAAAAAAGGCATTTGGAGAAGAGGAGAAATATTTTTAAGGTGTGTTGATCTTTAATTTATTTAATTGATTATGTTTTTTTATTGAAAATGCATTTGAAGTTTGTTTTCACTTTTTCTTTATTAAAATATTAACATCAAATAAATATATGTAGAAATATATTCATTATTCAATTAAAAATATTTTATGTTTTGCATCTAGTTACAAGTTTTTTAAAATATTTATGCTATATTACATGTACATGTTTCATGGAAAGCTTATGTGTGTACAAATTTCTATGTAGGAAATCATTCAAATTTGAGTGTAATTTGTGATGGAAAATCAAAGGACTAGATCGAGGAAGTATGAACGAACACGAGTAAGACAAATAAAGAGAAAAGTGGATGAAGGAACATCTACTAAACAACAACCCATGGAAAATATTGATGATCAAGGTGACGTACAGGTACAAGAACAAACTGAACCTAATACTAATATAAATGTTTTGGACTATGGTATGGAAAATTTGATGGAGATGGATGAAGATTCTCTTTTCAATAATATTTCATCTGAAGATATGTTATCTGAAAGCACATTGAAATTACACTCTAAAAAAATATGGGATGAATTTTTTGAAGAGAAATCTTTAATTGGAAGAGCACAGTTAATTGCAAAGTTATTTAGACGAAAAGAAATGACCCCTATTTTGGAGTTGTTAGGGATTGATAATAGGAAAAAGTCATCAGATTTAAAACAAACAATTGTTGAAAACCTGCAAGAAGCATTAAAATGTATTGAAAAGAAGAGTCGGTCTAGTGATTTAAGTGTTGCACGTAGAGCGTTGATGACTGTAATTTCTAGTAAGAAATTATCATATAGAAGACAAGTTCAAGCAATTTCTAAATTACTAAATGTTTCTAGGAG
>VDFB02304416.1:0-25786 GCA_007258455.2 Sequoia sempervirens | reverse complement strand
TCCACTTTTTGGCCAAAAAGTGGACTCAACTTCTTGCACACACCCTCTTCTCCATCATTGATATGAAAAATACATCCATCTTGAAAGCCTAAATATTTATGCAATGTCTCTATGGACTACTTATTATATCTACTCTTAAATTACAAATAACTCCTCATGAAGGGGATATTATCAGATCTGTTGAAGGGCCAATGTTGTCCATATTTGATATCTACTCTAGTAACTTCTATTGTACCATGGGTAAGGGTATAGGGAGGGTATATTTGATCTCCTTTAGCCCTATTCCACCTCAAGGCTTCTCAAGATAACATAACTCCCACCTAACTGAGTATTTTTTATTCTTACCTTTTTCCATCATATCCTAACCTCTTCTCCAAGTACAATAATCCTAGGGAATTGGGTTATGTGTCTCAAAAAATACCAAATAACTCAATTTCTCTCATTTTTAACATAAGAAAATTGGCTTAGAAGTTTTTATAGGGATTACACTTCTATATATTTTAGTTATGGCACCAAATGAGACACGTAGAAATTTTCACCGTTGAACTAAAACTCAAATACACTTTTAACATTTAGGTTGTTTCACTCTTACAAAAATGTTAACACAAACAAAGCGCATTACTTCACAATGTGAACTAGGATGAAAACGGTCCTAAGGATTCTCTCATTCCTACATTGACTCTAGTGTGTAACTACATGCTTATTATAATTGTTAGTTCATAATGATTTAAATAATTGAAATGAGATATTCTTAGGTACAATATCAATTGGTATTAATCAAATTTACATACCTCAAACATATTTGGTGTGCACCCCTTGGACGATGATAACTTGATCTTGGGAGTTAGAACAAACAATATTACCAATAAATGTTAGCAACCTTATGATTGTAATTCTAATTATATCAATAGCACAAAATCAAGTATATTAATATACAAAATAACAACTTGATAAGTTAAAGAATGTTTTACCTCGATAATATGTCAAATGCAAAGACAGGGTCAACCTTTCATTGTTAAGATGAGAATAACATCATAATCACCCTCTCAATAGTAATAAATAATAAATGCAAATATAGTTTTCTTTCCATAGATAATATTAAAGTAAGAAAACATAAATGAGAATAATAACTAACTTGAATTAAAAATTCTATATGACATGTGCCAAAATCCCTAATGAAACTATCTTATGTAATATGATCACATCAGATGCATCTACATATATGAAACAAGAATATGATGATTATAATGAAACCTACAAATCTTTTAATATCACTATACATAAAAAGGGTCACAATTAGAAGATAATAGATACTAACTTTCTCTTTCTACATCTTTAGGAGATTGCCCCCTTACTATCACATTAGTGAAGCATTGAAGTAAAAAAAATGATCATTGAGTAGCTATTTCTATGATTGAGCTCATAGACCAAAGCATTGAATGAATCCACAACATGATTCATATAGCACACATGACATATAACACTTCATGTAACACACATCATGAGGTTCCTATCAAGATAAGGTTAGATGTTTCATTTGCTTCATTCAACTAACCAAAAATAATGATATCCATCAAGGAATAAAATGATTGTAACTATTACCTACAAGGTCAATCCTTACAAACTATGTTATAATTTTTACTTTAATAGAAATAAATTTACATTTTTATAGGTATACACAAATACTATCAAATTATTTTTATTAAGGTTAAAATAAAAGATATTAAAAAATAAAATAAAGGATATTTTAAAAAGAAAATTAATTATGTTATAATATTATTCAATATTAGCTCAAATATCTATGGTTTTTTTTTGAGACATTTTATTTACATCAAAATTATCTTATTCATGGGCTTCATTCCATAGTGTGATGGTTAAGTGGTGGCATTGTTGTTGTGGCCACTAGGGTTCAAGTCTATGTTGGTCTATTGTGATCACATGCACTATGCTTTTGTTGATCTAATGTGCTTGTAGGCTAGACCTACAACATTGAGGTTGTTGATGGTGTTCATGACAAGTGAGAGGCATTCATTCTCGAGTCTCATTCCCTCATTGGGCATGTGTTTTTACAGGCTATATACCCTTGCTAGGCTATCATGCTTGTGGGAGTGGATTGTTACTTGCATTCATGCCCAGGAGAAGGTGCCACGTTTGGCTTCAATAGTAACTATAATATTGCACCTGACCTTGTGTCAAACTTATATGATTCTATGTTAACACTCTTTTAATATTTGACAATTTCACTACAATTAGATCTACCAAAGAATAAAATAAGTGCCATTATCCAAATATACCATAAAGAATGAATAAAAAATATGCATTAACCTACCCACTCCTAAAAGTAAAATAAGGAAGTAACATAAATAATAATCATATTTAAGATTTTCCACCATAGCCTCTAAATTTCCATAGAAAAGGAACATTGGATGAAAAGGTGATTATAAATTTCTTCTTCACAACCACAAAGAATATAGATGGAGGGCCCATATAAACATATTTTCATAAGATTATCCCAGGAGAGGCACTTATTCTAACAAAGTATTCAAATAAAATAATTACACTTATGCTAGTCAAATTTATTCCAAAATATTTTCCACCAAGGATATATAGCATGCCCTCTTTTTTTGTTGAATAAATTCATAAGCAAGAGCAACTAAAAAGTCTCCAAGTTAGATTCATTAATCTAAAAAAGGACATATGAGTCTTCTAGAAAGATACATGGTCTAACTTCAAAAATTGAGACCAATGTGTCGTGATCCTCTAAATAATCTCATCTTTGCCATCTCAAATAATATAATCCTTTTTTTTACTTAAAGTCATCCAAAAAGAAGAGAATTTAAATTCAAAAATATTATACTGCCCAACTTGATAAAAAGTTGCACAAAAAAATTGAATTTAAAAAAAAAATATGACAAATTAGAAAGATGATTACCTAAAAATCTTTCCAAGAAAATAATTTATTAACTATTTAAAATAACCCTTCCTTTATAAAAAAAACCCTTGTTTTTAAATTATCCTAAATCAAATATCCTTTCCCAATCACCTCCATCCTCAAAATATCTTTATTATCCAACCCTCCTAGATATTTAATGTAGAGAATCCTAGCCCATTGATGGTTTGGGATTTTACACCACCTCTGTAAATTTTTGCTAATAAAGCCGAATGGTTAAGCTTTGAATTTTGGAGACCAAGACCTCTAGCCTTCGTATATCTACACATAAAATCTCAAATTGGAAGACTCAATTTCTATGTTACTAGATTTCCAACCAATAATAATGTCCTTGAGAGAACATCAAGTTTCTGGAATTTCAAATATACTTTATTGAAAACGAAACAAAATAGTCTTTGATTACCATGATATACCAAGGAAATCCAATAATTATCAGAAAGTCAAGGCTCAGAAGGAAACAGACAAAGTACTCCAATTGGTATCCACATAAGAATAATCATCGGGTATTCTAATTGGTACCCAGGATTCTTGAACTGGGATTAAAATAAATTTTGAACAGCTCAGATAATGTCCACGTATCCAACAGAAGTAAAGGTCAACCAGTCTATGTCTATACGTTCCATCAAAACATGAAACAGCAAATTTGTCATTGTCTGTTTTTTTTAATATGGAATTTACTTAACACATTTAGGTGTTAATGTTGCAGGTATCCAAGGAATATGTCGACTTGTCATTATCTCGGAATTTTGTAAATAAATATAGAAATAAGTATATTATAATTCTTTGAAGAACACAGTCTGGGGACGAAACATGTGAAAAGATACCCACGGGAAAATATTTAATTCATAGCTACCTACTCCACAAAGGCTATAGTATTTGTTATAAGCAATTACAGAGGAGAAACTTAGATAGATTGAGAAAAACAGCAATGTAGGAAGTGAAGTTATTGAGCTACAGAGAGAAAGGATATGGAATGAGAGTAGAACTGGCTCTTAAAGCGAAAGGTGTCGGGTACACAATTATAGAAGAAGACATATTACATAAGAGTGAGCTATTACTTAACAACAATCCATTGTACAAGAAGGTCCCTGTTCTAATTCATAATGGCAAATCCATCTGTGAATCTCGCATGATCATGGAATACATAAACGAGACTTGGCCTGCACCAACTCGATTTCTTCCTAATGACCCCTATGAACGTTATCTCGTGCGCTTTTGGTCGGAGTTCACTGATAGAAAGGTATGGAAAATAATGGATCTTCTATCTTAATTGAATTCATAGCTTTGAATACTAATAGACAAATATAGAAGAGAAGACCTCGAGTAGTGGAGATGAACCGATACTATATTGATAACTCAGGTGTAAAATTCGTAATAAACTCGTGATTTATAAATCTGTGTAATTTTTTAAAAATATGTTGAATGTATAAAGTTCATCAATAAAAACACAGTACTACCTAGATGCGTTATTACCTTCTATGACTAATTTTCAATCAATAAAAGTGCATGAGATCTGTTCTGATATTTATCCTTAACTGTTGCTATCTTTATTTTTCTTCTGATATTTCCAAAGACCATCATTTTTATTTTTCAAGCTGATGCAGTGTGCCAGCTTTTCTGATGCCATTCCTCTGATACTACAGATCAAAAGCAACAGGAAAATCCAATCTAATTTATCGTATGATTTTGAAGTCATTTGAGATACTGGGAGAACTTTTCGGCCTTAGAAATAAAAGCACAGATGAGAGAAGAAATTTGATGAAAAAGATACAGGAGAAATATAGAGAACTGGGAACGACAATTGAAGGAGGGCTGGTAGAGCTTAAAGAAAGAGGATGCCTGTACGATGGAAAAACCTGAAATACATGGACATGTTTATCGCACCAACTGTGGCCTGGTCTGGTCCGATGGAGAAGCTGCTAGATTTAAGGATGGGTGATACTAAAAAATGCCTGGTCTTGAACAAATGGGTCGAGAGTCTGCTAACTAATGAGGTGTTCATCTCAACCGTAACGGATGGTAGTAAATTAATGAATATGACAAAACATTATGGTGCTAGAAAGTCATTGGTTGCTGCAATCTCTCATTGCATGAAATAAAAGGACAATAATGGAAAACATTCCCCCCACTTTAAAGTAAACGATTTTTATTAATGAGTGGTTATCTTTTTATTTGTCAAAATTATTTTTTATCATTAAATTCAGTGTTTTTAAGGACATACGCAAATTCATCGCCAGCAATTCACGAATGGAAAATCCACCACCAACAATTCACCACCATGACAATTCACCGCACAAAACATTAGTTGCATGAATTTTTTATGGTTAATTTTCCATGGCAGTGAATTGCTGGTGGTGGTGAATTTTCACGCAATGAATTGTTGATGGTGAATTTCCGTTGGTGAATTGCTGTCAGTGAGTTTTCCTAAAGCCGTTTTAAGAATAGTAATGTTGTGTTTTAAGTGAGGCCAACTTTTCTAACTCTTCAAATTTTAAGAGTTTTATGCTTTTTAGCTCTTTACTACAATTAAAAGTTTATTTTATGTTCAAATTAATCAAATGATTCATTTTTTTTCAATTTCTCCAACTCTCCAAATTTAAAGAGTTTTATGCTTTTTAGCTCTTTACTACAACTAAAAGTTTATTTTATGTTCAAATTAATCAAATGTTTCATTTTTTTCATTAGATGTTAATATTTCAGTAGTTTTATCTTAATATGTTTGAGGCAATTTTAAAGTAATTTATAAATGTTTATTATATTTATAAGAGTATTGTCTACAATAGATATAGAGTAATTATAGTAGCTTGATTATATCTAAAAAACACATTATATAAACCATAATTACCTAAACATAATAAATACAAAAAATAAAAAATACAAAGAAAACATGTTTTAACAAAACCATGCACCAAAACTATAACCCTAAAAATGATACCGTGCTTAGCCCAAGTTCTAGTGTCCATGTTTTTGATATAATAAGCATGGAAGGGCCTTGAGCCTAGATACAAAAGAAGAATAGAGAAAACACATCATCAACAAAATTGGTATCCTGACTAGTACCAAACCTACAAATAGCTAAAATCAATTTTTAAAGGGCATACAAAAAACAAAAAACTAATAGATATAATTCCAACTTTTAGTTAGCGAGTTCATCAACTCTTCCCAGGGTGACATCTCTAGATATGTTTCATTTTTTTCTATATTTTACCAGTATCCTACCGATCATCGACACTACCCTACTTTTTATATGTTTCTTGATCTTTGAATTCCTTATCAAGATACCAAAATATAGCCTTTTACATTATACCATTAGTAATATTTACCAAATTGTTGACAGTTATCCATTTTCTTAACTATATCTTGATATTGACGTAGGGTACCATAGTTTTTTTAGTTATTGTTGTAGCTCCTACAACCTTTTTGTTCTTGCATTTTCCTTTCCATTTTAGTAACTTTAACTTTGAGGACCACTATGTCAACATTAATGGAATTCATGGGGTCTTTTTGACGTTTAGCTTACACATACTCCTCTTCTTTTTCATTATGTTGTGTCCCTTGGTTCTCTTGCTGGTCTTCTTCATTTTTATGATATTCTTCCCCAAATTCAGAGCCTTCTTCTTTCCCTAAAGCATAATCCACAATTTCATTATGGGGAGGAGAAGCCATATATTCTTTTTTCTCATCAATTTTGCTCTCTTCTTTCTTCCTATCCTCCTTCACCTCCCACCATCCCATCTCTTTCTATCCTTCTCTTTCCATAATTCCTCTCAGCATCCATTTCCCTTCTCGAGGAAGAAGATTGATTTCTCTAGAATTGATGTCGTGGTAAAAGCACAACCTCAGGTCAATACACTTTTATAGTTGAATCGCCAAAAATTTTGAACTTCGACCACATAAAAGTGGTCTTTATGTTTTGAATTTCAAAATGGTGTAAACTAATGAAATGTAGAACTTTTGATGTAGTTTATTCCTGTAATTTTTAAATTTAAAAAAAAAATGTTTTCATTATGTTTTTATCAATTTAGGACAAATTTTGGAATGCTGAAAATTTCATAAAAGAGTGACTTCACGGACTGTCAAGAAATAAAATGAAAAAAACTTCATTTCTCCTTTTTTTTTTTCCAAATAGGTAATTTCAATATCCTGTGCATGGAAAAAAAAATCACATTTTGATGTATATTTTTCCCGTAATAACGTTCTAAAGTCAAACATGTCAGAATTTGACAGTTTTGACGGACCGTCAACTAATTTCAATTTTTTCAATCATTTAAAAAAAAAGAAATATACCCTTTTGAAGAAGACTCTCTCCTCTTATGCCTCATATAATATTTAAAATATTTTAATAAATTTTACTATCATTTTTTTAATATCAAATCAGCCTCTTTTTTAATTTTTAAAACCTACTTGCATTATTTTAATAATAAAAGATATCAAAACTAATCAAAATATTATCAAAATTCTATATTTGGATTCTACACTTCAAGCTCTACAAAAGGGTATTTTTATTTTTTGCAAAAACATCAATCTGACTAGAGAAATACTCTGCCAAAAATGAATGTTTCAGAAAAATTTAAAAAATGATGAGTAAGCTGCCATGTAGGATGCCAACTAGACATTTTCGGCCGACCCGTTTTCGGCCGACTAGGTTTCGGCCGAAACCTAGTCAGCCGAAAACGAGTCGGCCGAAAACTAATCGCTCGAAAATTTATCGGTCGATAACTACTCGGCCGAAAATTAATGATATAAAACAAAGTTGTTTTTTTCCCAATTTATCAAATTAAAAAAATTAGAAAATAACAAATATTTCAAAAAAAATTCAACTATTTTCAATTAAAAAAGCTTTATTTCAACATTTTGGAAGGCAATTTACAAGACGTATTTCGACGAAAAAAAAGGCATTTGGAGAAGAGGAGAAATATTTTTAAGGTGTGTTGATCTTTAATTTATTTAATTGATTATGTTTTTTTATTGAAAATGCATTTGAAGTTTGTTTTCACTTTTTCTTTATTAAAATATTAACATCAAATAAATATATGTAGAAATATATTCATTATTCAATTAAAAATATTTTATGTTTTGCATCTAGTTACAAGGTTTTTAAAATATTTATGCTATATTACATGTACATGTTTCATGGAAAGCTTATGTGTGTACAAATTTCTATGTAGGCAATCATTCAAATTTGAGTGTAATTTGTGATGGCAAATCGAAGGACTAGATCGAGGAAGTATGAACGAACACGAGTAAGACAAAGAAAGAGAAAAGTGGATGAAGGAACATCTACTGAACAACAACCCATGGAAAATATTGATGATCAAGGTGACGTACAGGTACAAGAACAAACTGAACCTAATACTAATATAAATGTTTTGGACTATGGTATGGAAAATTTGATGGAGATGGATGAAGATTCTCTTTTCAATAATATTTCATCTGAAGATATGTTATCTGAAAGCACATTAAAATTACACTCTAAAAAATATGGGATGAATTTTTTGAAGAGAAATCTTTAATTGGAAGAGCACAGTTAATTGCAAAGTTATTTAGACGAAAAGAAATGACCCCTATTTTGGAGTTGTTAGGGGTTGATAATAGGAAAAAGTCATCAGATTTAAAACAAACAATTGTTGAAAACTTGCAAGAAGCATTAAAATGTATTGAAAAGAAGAGTCGGTCTAGTGATTTAAGTGCTGCACGTAGAGTGTTGATGACTGTAATTTCTAGTAAGAAATTATCATATAGAAGACAAGTTCAAGCAATTTCTGAATTACTAAATGTTTCTAGGAGAACTGTTCAAAGATATATTGAAAAGAGAGATGAAATAGATGGAAAAATTGAGAAAAATTGGGTAAATATTTGTAGGGTTCCTTGAAAAGATAGAATTTTAGAAGATGTAAAGAAACAAGTTGTTGAATATTGGACCACCCACTCTTGTGTTTCTTCCAATATAAGGGATACTATACAAATAATAGGTAATGATGGTACAAAAATTTCTCATCCAAAACATTTTATAGATACAACACAAAGTGAACTTTTTGAAGCATTTAAACAAGAATTTTTAAATGTGAAGATTTGTCAAAGGATGTTTGAAACACTACGACCATCATTTGTACGTATAAATAAAGTACGTGAAACTTCTTGTTGTTGAAATCATGTTGAATTTGATCTACACCTACAATCATATAGAAAAGTTATGGCAACAATTGATCAAAATTTAGCCATCCCTGGAAGCACAACACAATTTGTGAGGTCTCTTCTATGTGAAAAATCAGAAAATTCGGATGAATTCAACGTTCAGTGTATAAAAAATGTATGTAATGATTGTGGAGATTTGAAGAATCTTTTACATGTTGACAATAATGAAATGCAAGTTACTTGGAAGAGATTTGAATATGAGACATACTTAACGAAGTTAGGAGTTGAGGCAAAAAAAATTGTTCTCAAAGAGAGTGGATTGCCTTACAATGAATTCATGAGTAGAATTTACATAATATCATATATCCACGCATCAACATTGTCATGGTGCAAGATAGCAATCCTAAGCAATTTCATTATTCAAAAGAATTGTTTTCCTGGTTGTGTATTCTCTCTCTATTGTAGATTTCTCAGGAACTATACATTTAGTCCTCAGTACGAGATTAGTCCGATATTATCATTGAGGCAGGTTGCAATCTTGATTGCAAGTTTACTTCTGACATCTTGAGAGTTAGCGATTCGATGGAATACAAAGTAGTAAAGATGATAGAATTATGATCATTTAGAGGTTCACTTTTATATCAGTGATGATACAAATCATGATAGAAGCTATGTAGCTCATTGTTTCAAAATGTTTTTTGAAGACCTAAGATGACGTGGCATAAATCAAGAACAACATTGGATATGGTCTGATGGATGTGCTGGTAAGTACATTGGTTTTTAAATTATTTTTAATTAATTTATATTTAATTTTAAAACTTTGAGACTTAAATTGTTTTTTGAAGATAATTCAAGGTTTTCAAGTGTTTAATTATTTGTAACTTCACAGGACAATTTAAGTCTGCAAAAGCCTTTGTTTGGTTATGTAGTCAACATGCTAGACACAACACCAAATTTTTGTGGAATTTTTATGAGAGTGGACATGGAAAAGGAGAGCACGATGGAGCAGGAGCATGTGTGAAGCGTGCACTTCGTCAACATGAACTTGCTGGTATGGCCAATTTAGCTTCATACTTTTTAAAAGATTAGATATGTATATATATATTTAATTTAACTAACTTAAATTAAATTTTAAGTTCTTTGAAAGTAATAGGTGACAAATTGTGCCAACTTGTCTGTAACTTGTAGGTAATGCCATACGGAATGCAAACGAAATTGTTGAATGGTGCAAAAGTCATTTTTCTGCTCGCGACTCAACATACAACACACGGTATTTTTGGGAAGTCACAGGTATGTATGTCTAGTCAAAATTTGTTTTAAAATTTTGAATTTCAAAGTTCAAGTACATACATGATTTCAAATTGAATTTTCAAGTTTGAATTTAAACAAATATTGATCGATCAAATCCTTATAATTGTCAAGCAATTCATGGTATTATAAATCTACATCAAATCATGACAACGGGGAGTAGTAGGCCTTATGCAATGATTGTGAGAGAAAAATCATGTTTTTGTACTGATTGCATTGAGGACAATGCAAATATTGATCAATGTGAGAATATTAGAGATGGGTATGTTTCACAATGGGAAATGAAACAATTAATATCAATGCCTCCTTTTGTTGAAGATGACAATCTTGATGTCTATGATCCACTATATTCAGCTGATTACGAACGTGTATCTGATTTAGTTGTTATAGGTATGTCCAAATTGATTAATTTAGTTAAAATAAAGATTTAAATTTATATATATATATATATATATATATATATATATATTCTATGTTTAAGTAAGTTTCAAATATAAAATATAAATTTTTACAACTTTTAAATGTATAATTTACTTAAATATGTAAATATGTGGTGTGTGTATAGGAGATATTTTCATTGTAGTTGCAGATCCTGAAAATGCGGAAGGTGTAGATTACTATCTACTAAGATGTACACAACCAAAGATAAAATTGGTCGAATCGATGACAGATGGTGATGGACAAGACTATCCCATTGGATCAGTCGTTATTGGAGGCACATATTATCAACAAATAAAGATAGATAAAAATGGTATTATATTTGTTGATTATAGGCCAGGACAAAAGGTTCTACATTACAGTCACTTAGTTTTGGCAACAAAAATAAATTTAGAAACTTTACCTAAAAGAGGACGTGCCAAACAAAAGTGGAGGTTGCCTATTGAAGATCATGAGAAGATTTTAGAGATAATTAAAGATAGAGAGGATCCATATTTTATGTACCAAGAGCTTTAAGTTGTTTTTTGGATACATGTGTACACATTTATGACTCCAAATCTAGATAATTTATATATTTGCATTGATTGGACATGTGACATGATTTAGAATGGTTTTTTTTTAGAATGTGACATGTATATGTTAGATCATATATATGCTTGATCTACAAAACCCAGTGACTTTAAAAATGTTTTAATTTACATTTTGCCTAAATTCCTTTAAATCATCTAAATTTCCAATTGCATTTTTACATGTTGGACATGGTTCATTCTTTTAAACCTTCACTCTTGAGAATCTCTCTAGAAATTCCTTTATATCATCTCTTTAGAATCCTTGATTGTAAATTTTTATGTTTGACACATGGAATTGTTAAACTCACTTTCAAATCTTTGAATTTAAATATTTGTTCAACTCCACCTATATACATGTTCCAATTTTGCATTTAAATTTATTTATGTTCCATGGAATTCTTAAGTTCACATTCAAATCTTTCATTTCATTTGAACATTCAACTCCACAAACTTGTATAAAATTATCTAGTTGATTTGGTGTTTTCAAGTGGTGAAGAATCTAGACATAAATGTTGTCTCTAGTTTTCTTTATTTTTTATACATTACTAATGCACGACATTCAATAATTTTACATGATCATTTGGATTTTAATGTATCCATCTCAACCATACATCCAAATTTACTTAAGAATATTAGCTCCTATCTTTTAAGTATAGAACTAAATTATTTATCCATTTTGTTAATGTTAGATTGTATCCAGGTTCTCTTGGTTTGTCCTTTCTTGTTCACCTTAAGGTGCATTGGAATATATGAACATTGTAGTGAATCACAGTGATATCTTCCAAGTCATATCTAATTCCCAAATATAGAAATTCCATATCCTATTGGCATCAATTTAGCTTTGTTTACCATGTATAGCTTGAGACCATGAGCTACCTACATCTTCCAAGTCATATCTAATTCCCAAATGTAGAAATTCCATATCCTATTATCATCAACAACAAGTTCTAATTGTTTACCATATCCTATTATTATCTTCCAAGTCATATCTAATTCCCAAATGTAGAAATTCCATATCCTATTGGCATCAATTTAGCTTTGTTTACCATGTATAGCTTGAGACAATGAGCTACCTACATCTTCGAAGTCATATCTAATTCCCAAATGTAGAAATTCCATATCCTATTATCATCAACAACAAGTTCTAATTGTTTTAGAGGTGGATCTAGAAGAAGTTTATCTCTCTAGGAGACATGCCACCATCTATAACACCAAAAATACTATTTGAAGCTTCATTATATATTATAGCTTATTTATTTATTTTTAAAATATTTCAATCAATCACTAGAAAATTATAAATTTATTAATATGAGTAACCTTGTGTTGTCATTTATTGATTAAAAGATGAATCTTTGTTTTGTTCTAATATACATGAACTTTTCTTTCTTTGATAAAATAGATTTTATTTAGTAAATATTTTTATAAAATCCTTTTATCCCAACACAATACACTCATTTAAATATTTATTTTTAATTCAAAACTCATATATGAGAGATTATATATATTTCCTTCTCCAAGACCAAGATGCTAATACACTAGTAACATCTACAAAAATATAAGGTTTCTATATTAGAACCCAATTTGAATTATCAAGCTATTTATAGCTTTTTTTTGTGATTTCATAGTCCAACCTTAAAAAATAAGGATGTAATCTCTATTCCTCTCATCTTTAGTACTTTATTTATATATAAAATATTTTTATGCCTATAAAATGTAACTTTTAGTATATTTCTCTAGGAATGAACATAACTTCATTAGTTTTGTAATTTGGTCCATCTTTCCAGTACAATTAAATATGAATTGATCAATTTTTAATTTATATATAGAATTGTCATCCAAGAGATCTACTTGATCAATTTTTAATTTATATAGAATTGTCATCAATTTTTAATTTAATAATAAATGTGCATGTCTTTCAAGATTTAAATATATATATCAATTTCTAATTACATATATATAAATGTTCCACATGGAATTCTTAAACTTTCAAAACTAGAAATTTGATTTCATTTACATTCAACTCCATGAATAGCTTGCATGCTTTATTTGAATTATATGGTTCATTCTTAAGTATAGCTCAACATCTAGTTCAAGAATTCTTTGCATGCACATTCAAATGAACATGTGTATTAGATTATATGGAATTAGAAATTAGGTTAATGTAGAGCGTGATATATGCACAATTTAAATGTATAAATAACTTTTACTGACTTTAAAAATGAACATTTAGAGCTTTAAAGAATTCAATCTAACTATCATCTATTTCGATTGCATTTTTATGTTCTACTTTAAAACATGTATAGCATTAATCTCAAGCATATATGCATTCAATTTTTTCTATTTCTTGACCTATTTATTAAAGACAAATTCATTTTAACTATTTATTTAAATTAATTACATGTACATGTCCATCTTTTTAAATTTACAAATAGCAACCATTAGATAGTGGAGTGGACAACATTTTGATTTCACAATGTATTTAGTTATCTATATATGTACAAGCAGTGCATTTGAACAAGTTACCATAATTTAAATTTAAATAAAGGTACTTATAGATGTAATGTAAGTGAGTTCATCAAACCATAATAATGCACGTATATAACAACCCTCTAAGATTCAAACCATAAAACATAATTGTATGAATGTGACATGTAAATTATAACAAGTATATATATGTGTACCATAAAACATAAGTATGTAACACGTCCAAATGTTCAATACATAAATCATAAAAAGTGTCCCCAACATATAATAAAATGATCTCAGACATGTAATACTATAAAACAAATCTCAAAGAGAGGGATGTCTGGTATGAATAGAATCATCAGATCTATGGCTCGATCTCTCCCTCGACCTCTCCCTCGATGCATGGCTTGATCTCTCCCTCGACCTCTCCCTCGATCCATGGACCGATCGCTCTGCTGATCCAAGATGTGTGGATCCATGTCCCGATCCAATATCTCCCGATCTGTGTCCTGAGCCTCGTCCCAACCCCTGCATGTGTTCAAGTACACATATATGTAAAATTATCTAAAAATTTTACAATGTACTTGAGTTCAATGTGTTCAAACTTAAAACATCAAGTAATTAGTTTTTTAAAATTAAATTTAAATGTACCTCATCTGCATACTGCATGGGATCGCCATCATGCTCCAAATTTCCAAAGTCTGGGAATTCACCATACTGCTTAAAATTTTCAAGTACACAATTTCAATCAGGAGTTAAACCCCTAGAAGTTTTTAAAATGCATTACATAAATTTTTAGAACACAATTTTAAAAATATATACATGTATTTAAATTATAAATTGAAAGTACCTGTTGTGCTTGCTTGAAAGCTCTACCAATGTCACTAAGATCACGAGAATGTAAAGACATCGTAGGGGGCCCTGTAGCATGTACAGTATCAGTAGCAAAAAGAAGTCGACTATATGTCCCATGGACAGGATCAGGTGTCGCAGTAGCCTCAACGTGACCTGTAACATCCTGATGACCACCTGGGCAAGCTAAAGGATCAACAGAAACATGATGTGCACGGGATTCTGTAGGCTGATGTGGAATATCCTGAGCTGCATTTGCCACATTGTGGCTCATATCTGTATGAGGATATCGTTGTCTAATAAATTCTGGTACCCTGTCAAGAGCAATCCCATGGTCCTCACTGATAACCTGATATGCTGCTAGTAAATCCAAAATTGAGAGTCTACATGTATTACGTAGAGTCGTGTGGGTCATATGCTCGACATCTGCAAGAGTAGGTAGATCGGCACTAATAAATGGATCATACGATGCAGATGTAGCCTCAGTGGGAGGAAGGTTGATCCGTGGGCGTAATAAATATCTACCAACTCGATCAGATGAAATCTGATCAATCTGCGTCGTAATAGAGGCAATGTTTTCAAAAATCTGACTCTGAGTGGACCCTGTTGCTACCTCCCCTGCTGCTGCCAATTCCAAACGTTTTGGTAAAACCAAAAGGTTTGGGCCAACTAATGCCCTCTTGTCCATAGGCGGTGGCAAATTTGAAGGTCTAAACTGTGGTTTGTCATAAAAACGGCCTTTACCTTGGCCAACATGCTCAAGGATAAGATGTGTAGTCCACCTCTATATGTAAATGAAATTCTGCATATAACTGTTTGACAAAATACAATGGCAGCTCATCATTGTGAGGCCATCTATGATGTGCTGCCAACCATCTAGGGTATATGAATGGCGCAACAAGAGGATCTTCACACCTCGTAACCATATATCCTCTAATTTTATTTTTTCCTCTATGAAATGGGAACATGGATAACACATTTTCACCTGAAACTAATTTGGCAACTTCTTTATGTTTCACTGTGCCAGTAACACTCCTAGCAAGAGAAAAATAAAACTGTTCAATGCTGATTTCATCATAAGGATTGTATGATCGAATTGTCTCAATCATCTTCATAATCTCTTGTCTAATAGTGACTAATCTATCTCGATTAGCCAAATTGGGGGAGTTGTGAATTGTTTGCTCTAAACATTTTAGAGCATTGTCCAATCTAACAATACTATCCTGAAATATATTTGATCTAGTTTGAGCTTCTCGCTCAGAACGAGGGGAATGATGAGATCCCTCATCGGCCATGATATATATAAATAGATAGAGATCTGCATATCATTAAAACAAAATTACATAATGAACTACACAAATTTAAATTGAAATTTTTTCAAAACTAAAAAAAAATATATATTTAAATTAAAGGTAAAATTTTCAAGTTTCAAAACTAGAAAACAATTTTGAATTTAAATGTATCTAATGAGATCTAGTTCAAACTTTATATCTATCGAGCTATGTGAACCTATTAAATCATAGGCATGCATGTAATATTCAACCAAGAGTAAATATGTAAAAAAAATATTTATCCTTTCAACCACTCTATACTAAAATTTTGATCAAAATAAAAAAATACTCTTCATTACAATTGGTCATATATGATCTAGCCTTTCTTTGTAATCAATTATTTTTTAAATCAAACACTAGAAATTATAAAAAGGTTAACATTTCCTTAATTTTTCGATCTAACTTAAAACATATTAAAGTAATAAAGTTAAAATTTAATTTAATAGTGTATGTGTGTATGTATGTATATGTATGTGTGTATGTATGTATGTATATCTAACTTAATTTAATAGTGTATGTGTGTATGTATGTATATGTATGTGTGTGTGTGTATGTATGTATGTATATACATATATATGTATGTACATGCACATGATATATGTGTATGTGTGTATGTATGTACATGTATTATATATGTATGTGTATGTGTGCATGTACATGCATATATATGTGTATGTGTGTATGTACATGTATATGCCTCAAGTACATACAAGCACATACATACATACATACACACATACATGCGTACATGCAATATTGCTCAATACGTACATACACATATGTATATACGGTAAATGCGCATCTGCACGATGTTACATATACATATATATAATATAATGTGCGCACATGCCACGTATGACGGGCGTGTACATATATAATGCACATACATACAATGCATACATATCTGTGCGTACATATAATATGATGCGTATACATACGGTACGTACACACATACACACATGCATACATACATGTACGTACGACACACACACACATACACATGCGTACACATGCATGCGTGTTTATAACGTGTATACACACACACATACACACACTGCATATATACATGTGCGTACGTGTTGCGGTATACAACACAAATGCGCAATGTATGTAATACGTGTGTACATGCATACGCACATACACATATATGTACATGTATGTATATGTACATGCACATATATGTGTATGTGCATATGCATGTAGATCTGTATTATATATACATATGTATACATACACACATGTACACATATGTATATATAATACATCTACATGCATACGCACATACACATATATGTGCATGTACATAACTTATCAAAGGCGCTTTATTTGGGAGATAAGTTTAGCATTTTATTTAAGAGATTAGTTCATATGGAATGTAGATTTAAAATTCATTTACAAGTATAGGAGGTATTGGAAAGCAACATATCTAAGGTGTACAACCCATGGACCAAAGGAAGTCAATTGAATCAAAGTGGTTTGAGACTGAAATGCTTTAAGAAACACTGAACCTTATCCATGGAACAAAAGTCCTTCTAAATTGTTCTCCCTTATTTAAGTGTTCCTCTCAATTTTGAAGGATTTGAGTGATCAAAAGAACTCACTAATATTTCACTAATATTTCCCTTCTTGATCGAATATTCCCATGTACCTCAAGGGGTAAAAGAATGTTCCTTCTCAAGATAGTTTTTCTTCAATATATAACTTTTTATCAAAATCTAATAAACATGCTATGGGAATGGCTGTCTCTCTGTAAGATAGTTTTCATGCTAGTTTTAAATTGTAACATAGTTTTCTGGATTTAACTTTGAAAGATGTCAAATCCATACTTTGTAACCACATTGGTCAAAACTCAAATCCAACAAATAGTTGGCATTAGCTTTTCACATTCATTGTAGTATTAGAAATATAGCTTCTGAAATTAAACTGTGTATGTTTTTTGTATCGATATTTCAAATTAGATTGCAGAAATAGACTTAGAAAGAGGGGCAGGGGGAGAAATAGAGTTAATTCTAGAAGCTATATTTCCAAACCCACTCATTTTTGAGAAAATTATATTTAGAACACAGATCAGTGTTAACACTGTTAACAGATCTTTTACAGGTGATTAAGATTTTGACAATGATTAAGATTAAGACTTAGAAAGAGGGGCAGGTCTAGAAATAGAGTTAATTCTAGAAGCTATATTTCCAAACCAACTCATTTTTGAGAAAATTATATTTAGAACACAGATCAGTGTTAACACTGTTAACAGATCTTTTACAGGTGTTACCTTTGAAATCTGATATAATATAAAAGTATGAAGGAAACCCCTACAGGAGAGAGGAGACATGATATAAAAAGGACATAAGTATGTCCTATCAACACGTAAATGAAACAAATGAAACAAATGAAACATAGGAGTAATTGAATGCATAACACTATCAATGGAAAAGAAATGATTTCTATAAGCAAATATATATATTGTATTTTGATGAAAAATCCATTACCACAAGTGAGTCTAAAAGGAATGCATTGTGAATCTAAAGCATGCCCAACCATCTTTCTTTGCATAAGGTCTCTTCCATTTGTTTTCCAATACCTCCTAAATAAAATGCTAAACTTATCTCAAAAGCATGCCCAATCACAAATTAAAGCTTGTAAAGAAGGGTATGTTAAGTTTCACTGCCTAGAGGAAGAAATTTCATTGAGCATCATGGCCATAGCTGTCTCAACCATCATGGCCATGACCTGATTTTTCCATTTCAACATATATCGTCATTAAATGCCCAGCTGTACATAATTAAAGTCTCATCGTTGCAATAAGTATCGCATTCTATAACTATATCACAGCCCAATTGATGGTGTTTTGCATTTTCATTTTTATTGTCTCAGTTACTGCTGTAGAATGAGGTAGTCTTACTTTTTAAGGCAGATTTATGTCTCGGAAAAATCTACAGTCTCGTTTCGAGTTTAATAGATCTGTATCAATACTTCCATGTGAGAGATAATAACAGGTTCAATCAATATGGACAAACAATTTCCAATTGCATGGTTTGAAAGTTTTATAAAGGCTTGGCAACAAGTTCATATTTTTTGCATTTTCTGTGTTTATTTCATTCCATGAGATGATTTTCTCTTAGAAGCAATCTATTGATCATTTTATGTGGCTTGTCTATGCCTCCAGATTTTGCACACATGTTGGCTTGGGAAATTTCAACCATACCATTCTGTTCATTGCACTCCATGAGACAACAACTCTTTGAGTGATTTTGTAGAGAGCCCTTTGCATGCACTTGAGAGTTTCTAAATTTATTTTTTTTTAAACCATTTGATGAGGATCCTACAACAAAGGCATCCCATGCGACTACATTTCTTTGAGGTACTCTACCAACAACTTACATGCATTGTGTACACTCCCACATTTTCTTGCCCATGCTCTGCAATCATAGCATGGCGTGAGATGTCATCTCTTTGAGGCTTTTGTCATACAGTTCATGTGTATTTTCCTTCTACGCATGCTCCACTTTCTTAATTGGCGGAATCAAAGTTCTTATTGCACGGAGTTGGAACAAGTTCAGTGTGAGAGCAGGACGGGAAGAGACCAGAAGTGGAGAAAGAGTCATTCTTAGACAAGAGAAGAGTAGTTTGGAACAAGAGTGGAACCAGTTTTTGGTGGAGGCGAAACAAAACTTGCACCTTAACCCTTCCAGTAATGGTCTGTTAGGCTCGGGATGGAGTCCGTGCGGGAGCAGGACAAGCGTCAAAATCAATGTCTATGCCCATAACCACTCTGTCTTAACGAAAAAAATGACCAACCTATGTTCAAGAATCCAGTGCATTGTGTTATACAATCACGAATTTTCTCAACAAGGAGTACCTTGTATATCCATTTTTTATGGTTTAAAAAGTAATTTGGGGTCTCCTATTGCTCAAACACATCTTCCAAGTATAAATAAGAGTGAAGAATATTTTATTTTAGAAGTCATGACAGTTAGGGCTCAAACACTATCCTATCCTCATTTGGCACCCACATTCTAAGCAAGTCTGGCAGATACATCGGTAGTCAGTAAGATGGTCCTTGTGACCCGGGCAATAATACATCCATTTGTGGGGAAATGTCCCTTAATTCAGTAAACGGTAGAAGCCTCTTAAAATTACCTTTGGATGCCTTGAGATAAGGCAGGTGCTATGTAAAAGGGGATGGGCTTAAGATAGATTCATTATTGATAAACTATAGTAAGTTATTCATTAATCCAAGATCCTAATAGATGTCATCAATACATATAAAGTATATGCCAAAAAAAACTGGGGGTTCCCATCTACATCTAGAGAGATCAATTATAAAATCCATCTGCAAGCATAGATGTTACAAAAGTAAAAACTAGAATTTAACCATATCCGCTAAAACCAAGCCTATAGATTTGCTTATATCAGAATCCACCCAAAAGAAGTTAAAAATGAAAAAACCGAGGCTAGGTTAGATGCTTGTAGCAAATAAGCATAACCAATTCAACGGATAAAAAAGAGCTCGAAGGTCATGTGTTGACATCGGAGTCTTCAATCTAAGAAAAACATTCTACTTTAAATAAATGTTGTAAGAACCTAAATGCTAACGAGATAGAGCTCATAGAGAATGTGGAGTTGGTTGTGGTTCTTCAACATGGTTACAATAGAGGCCATGACCTGATTTTTCCATTTAATTCAAACCCTAACAAATGATATATCCCAAATTTCTCACAATAGACAAAAACGAGATGCGAAATCAAACATTCATTTCAATGCCACGAATGGAACCTGTTAAATTGCCATCGCTGTTGCTAGCGATCGGCCGACAATCTCTCGCCCTCAACACTTTCGCCCAAGAGCTGCAATAGTGGGCTTGGTTTTTTTTTTCAAGATTTTATTGGGCATTTTCGGTCGATAGAGTTTCGATCGATAGTGTTTCAGCCGAAACACACTCGACCGATCAGGTCTTTCCAGATGTGCGTCGTGACCAACCTTTTCGGCCGATAGGGTTTCGGCCGAAAGTGACTCGACCGATAACTTGAAGCCACGTAGGTGCCATGTGGCTGCCCCGTTGATTCGGCCGAAACCTTATCGGCCGAAAACTGGTCGGCCGAACTTAAGTCGCCCGAAATAATTTAGTTGGCCAAAACTGTGACACAAGTTTGTGCTTTCACCCTGTGTGCACGCACTATTCACATGTCAACATTTCATTTTTGTTTCTTCAATGTGGCTTTCTTCATTGTACGATGACCTTACTTTATTTTTCTTAGGTGCATTCTAGGATAGTAACTTGTGCATAGAAGTGAAGGAAACTAAAGAGAATATTGAGAGTATATGCTCCCCCATATATATTATTTTTACTTATCATTTATATAAATTTTTAATATTATGCAAGGTACTTTACTATACTTTACTTTAGCATGTTTTTTTTCACTTAGTATCATCAACCCACAAAAATGGGGGCAAAATTTAAGGTAAAAAAATATCTACTTTACAACTTCCACTTTACATTTCTACACTTGTTTTAATAATCATTGATTTAGTTGTGCTTTATAACCATTTCATCTATTTATGGTCTTTCCCTAGTCACAAGAAGATAATGCATGGACGTAAAATTAAGAACCCAACACCTATAAAACCTAAATAAAGTCAAACCCTTGAATCCTCAAGGAAATTTTTTACAAATCTGGGCACTACTATCTATCCACTTTTGCAAAGATGGGTGTTAGTGTCCATGTTCAAAATTCAAATAGTGATTTTCTTTTCCCATTCATTACCTAATTCCTAACTATATTTTCAATATTCAATAGCCCAAAACTTGGTATAAACCTAATTTTAGCCTCCACTTGTTGGGTTAGATTAAAATATAAGGTTTGAAACTCTCAACACTTATATGTGAGTAAAAGGAGCTCCACTTGAGTTTAAGGTCTAGCAAGATATAATTTAAAGGAATATAAGTTTGTGACCACACAAGACCAAATTACAACTATGATTCTCCCCTAATCCTTATCTCCACACACTATTTCCTTTTAGATCTCATTATTTTAATTATTGGAAGCCATAGATCATCATTTTCATCCCTCTCCCTAGAGCCACACCTCAAAAACCATTGCCACAATATTTCTCTCTCAAATTTGAAACCCTTTTTCTATCCTTCCCTCTCCATGGTTTTATTTTTGTGATTTCCATCTTCCTATTCTCTTTTTCACCACACATAATAGTACTACATATATTACCTTTTAAGGCGTGTATATTTGATCAATCTATCTTTGCACACATCACCGTTGATCTACACACACTCCCATATCCATTGCTAATTTTTTGAGGTTTGAATATGCCACCCAAGGGGCTTCATGAGGTAATATCTTTAATAGCACATCTATTTTCTCTTTGTCTCAAACATCATCTCATGGAAGTATTACATGTTGCAAGGTGTGATCCCTTGGTCTCCTTATGTTGTACAACGTAGAGCATGGGTTCGTGACATGGCTTAACTGCCTCCCATGGATTCATTAACTCTAGCGGTTGTATCATGCATTAACAGGTCGATCTTTTGGTGCAATGACAACCGTTTGTGCAACAATTGGTATCAAAGCTTGGGTCACAGGTTCAAACCCCTTGCTTGTGCTGAGGTGATCCCACAATAGTGGTTTACAATTTTTGGCCAAACTGGACACTGAAATTACTATTTTTAACTAAATCTTCACATTTGGGCACATATAGTGGCTAAACCGTGAGGAATTTGAAGATGATGCAAACTAGAGTCTCGTCACATTTTGTCTGTAGATTATAAAAATATTTTTTTCAAAATTTTTGGAATCAGATTGCACTTCTCTTTCCATCTCCCCAAATACTGATTTTTTTAAGAAAACAACATTTTTAAAAAGTGATGCACATCGTATAATGCATAACTCCATGAAGGATAAAATTCTAATTCTTTCGAATTTAGATCTGTAACTTCAATATCTAGTGCTTCCACTTGGTTAGATAGTTTTTTATTGAATATTTTATCTTTAATAGTGTTTTGAAGTCAAACCAATTACACTTCAGACACAACGCGACCGTATAACGCATATTTTTTTTTGTATATATCAAAATTCAATTTTTTTTTTGTTGGATCAAGGACTTCAATATCTAGTGCACTCATATTTTTAAATTTTTTTTTGATAATCTACTATTTTTCCACATGTGCAGAACAAAGACTTTCATTTTCAATGGAAAACCTATGTTTAATAAAAAGTAAAAAGACAAATACATAATAAAACCAAAACATATTAAAATTATATTTGTCCCGGATAGCTTCGTTAAAGGGACTACACGATTCCAGTTGGGTTTGTGAAGATTCCCTTCATTTTTCATCCTCAGCGAGCTACGAGAAGTGCAAAATTTGGAGTATTTTTTGTCTTCGAGGGGATGAGGGATAAAGGGGGTTCGTACGAACCCCTAGGGGTTCACTCGAACCCCTTCCTAATGCATTTTTTTGTTTTTTTTGGCGGCCAAGATTCAAAAGGGTTCGCTCAAACTAGTAGGTTCGTACGAACCCCCAAAAACACATTTTTTTGCCTTGGGGTCATTTTTTGTGAGTTTTCCTTCCTCACTTGAATTGTAAACCACTATTGTGGCTTCACCTATTGGGGGGGATTGTTGCAAGGTGTGAGCCCTTTGTCTCCTTATGTTGTGCAGTGCATCGCATGGGTTCGTGACATGGCTTAACTGCCTCCCATGGATTCATTAACTCTGGTAGTTATATCGGGCATTAATAGGTCGATCTTTTGGTGCAACGACAACCGTTTGTGCAACACTACATGCACATTCTCTAAGCAAGAGAAGAATCAAGGATTTTAGGCAAGAAATTGCTTAAAATCTAGAGGTCATTAGACCCTAAACACTAGCACTCAACCCCTATAGCAACATCAACCAATTCATATAGCTACAATTCTAGAAATAAAATTACTACGTTTAGTTTAAAAATCATAGGTAACCATTTTCTTGGCTTCTTAAGTCTATTTTTATTAAAATTTACAAATTTGAGGTACAAAAGCTCTATTTTTACATCTTATGAGGGTCCACCTTGAATCCCTCATGAGACACAATATGACCTTGGTACTCCATTTCTTTGACTCTAAACACACACTTGGATGGCTTAGCATATAATTAATACTACTCAAGAATGTCCAAAACTTGATTTGCATGCTACATATGTTCCTCTCATGTTTTGCTATATATTATGATATTATAAAAAAATACTAATTTTTTGTATAGAAATGGCTTCAATATAGCATTCATCAAACTCTGAAATATTGATGGTGCATTTGTGAGACCAAAATGTATTACCAAAAATTCATGGTGGTCCTCGTGGGTTCAAAAAGTTTTATAAGTTAAATAACACCATTAAGCTCATCTAACAAATCATCAATTAATCGAATTGAAAAATGATATTTTATGGTGTACTTTTTGAGCTCATTGTAATAATGAGACATCCTCCAAGTTTCATCCTTCTTTTGCACCATTACCATTAGAGAGGAGTAAGCACTCTGACTATGCTTGATAATACTTGCATCTAGCATCTCATGAATTATCTTCACTATAGATCACCTTTTTGTACATTTGGATACCTCTAGGGCTTTTTGTTGGGTGGTTGGGTCCCTAGTACCAATTGAATTCCAAAATTTTGATCTCTTTTAGTATAAATACTTTTGGCATCCCCCAAAAAACTATCGAGTGTGTATTTATAACTTCTTGTAGATCTAGTGGTGTTGAAACCTTTGAGTAATATGCTTCTAATGAAAAATTGAGCCACAAACCCACCTACCCCTTCTTAAGAAAATTTTACATTTGGTGAGAGCTTACCATTTTTGGATAATTTTCACACAACCCTCTTAGTTCTATTTTCCTTCCCCTTGAGTGAAAGTTCATGAATAGTTCCTAGAAGTTCATCTCAAATGTTACCAAAAAAGTAACCTAACATGTACTCCCAAAATAATATCTACTACACCCATGGAGATAGAAAACATCAGGTAATCAAGATGGTAATCTCCATTGGATAATTTAATTGTATGATATTTCCTATAACTTTAACAATACCCCCATTTGTAATTGTAATGGCATGAATTTGCATCCCTTGCAAATTCCTAATTTTCACACCCTTCACCTTAGAAAATATAATTTTGATGATGCAATCCCGACATCCACCACCTTTCCCTATCCACCCAGTAGCTTGTTTGTGTGTCGGGGAGGAATTTTGTTAGGGATGCACATGCGTCATGCATACATCTATGTAGATGTCCGTGCACCACACTGTCGTCCTAATAGGATTCATGTCTCTGGAATCTACAAAGGCATTACATTTCTCCGTTGGATGCGAACCGTAATGCCTCCTGACCCCTTGACCAATGTAAAATGGCTCCTTTTCCTTCATTTTTTCCTTCAAATTGTTAACTCATTCAATCCATCTATCTTCTTGCAACCTCTTCACCATCTCTACACACTTGACTTAATTCTTGATGCTTTGTTGATCAACTTACACACTTCCAAGCTTCACCACCACCTCCATTGTAGTTGCAAGTTGCTAATCTCTTGGGTTCTCCACTCTATTAATTGCGACAACATTGTTAGAGAACTTGCAAACTCACGCCTTCCTATACTTTCCTTGAGAGCACATGGTTGTGAAGGTGATATCCACCATTAGCACTCACTTTTGTGTCATCATACTTGTGTAGTAGCGTATTGTGTTTTGTGTATTGTTTGGCACT
>VDFB02304415.1:0-11751 GCA_007258455.2 Sequoia sempervirens | reverse complement strand
TGTATATGTGATTATTGAGATTGTATTCTTCTATCATTGGGATGTAATAATCATTCAGGCCATGTAATTATTCAGGATCATTTGTTATAGTTGGTTACGTTGAGTTGTATCTATCAAAATATGTAACACTTTATATCTTATAATTTCATGTATTGTCATATGTGCATATGTTATTCGTATGGATATAGTTGATAGATATTTTAAATGATGAAATGGGTATGAGTAGATATGTGTAATGGATTATTTATTGTTATCTTATTTTCGTGAACATTACCACCAATTAAATAAAATACAAATCCAAATCCTAAGAACACAAAGATGTCTCATTTTTTATATCATAGAATTCTTGGACATAGTACTGACGAGTGTCATGATTTAAAAAGAATATTTAAGAGGTTCAATATCATATAAATAGTCCCTTAAAAGCATTCCCTTTAGCTCCTTACCATGTAATAGTTGTAGGATCATAATATTCTCACTATTACATGCTTACATTCATTGCAAATCATTTCAAAATGCAAGGAGCTCTTTCTCATCACCTACCTCAGCTCATTCTTGTCTTGCACATAGTGGGGGAAATAATTCTATAGTCTTTTCCTAGTTTTTCACTTGGCGTTGTCCCTTTGGCTAGTTGCTTTTATTCCACATATGTTGAACAATAAATTGGGATGCGAATGACCTGCTATAGGTTGACTCGTGATGTTCCTTGCTATTCTTATCCTGTTTTCCTTTTCATGTTATCTATGTGATTGTGCACGTAATGTGACATCCCTATGCCTTCTATTTGATGTATCTCTTTGTGTCATATTCCTTATTTCAGATCTACATTCTTTCTATATATCATAAACCTTTCTTTGTCTTGTGTTTTCCGATTTTGTGATTACCGTGTTGACACATTTAGGTCTCCTTTCCATGTTGACTCTCAAAAGATTTTTTATTTTTTTCTCTCTTGGTATCATTCTTCTTGTTCCATGAATAACATTTGAGGAATGATGATGTTTCCAAGCACTATAACAACATTGTAGCAGCACATAGTATCCGACCTCTATGGGTCCCTTTGTGTGCTATTTTGGGATACTGATTTTGGGAAACTCTTTCATCACATTACTTTTCCTTGAAACATATGTATGGCATAGGGATTTCCAAATAAGCTATCATGTCCTCGTTATCGTTAGCATTTATCATTTTCTACTTTAAAGTAATTACTAACATCATGGTGTTTAGAAATTTCTTTAAAGTGGGGGCATACATTGACATTATTCTTTTGCATTTTAATTACAACTCATGTTTCATTGTGTGGTCTTCTTACTTCATGTGATGTTTCTTTCTCTTGGTGATGACATCGGGTGTGATTTCCTTCAAGAGTGTGATCTCTCTTGGCATATTATATTCCTCTTAGTGGAAATGACAAGAAGAGTGCATTCCCTAAGTTGTGAATCTTCTATCCTTTGATTGTTCCTCTCTTGGAGACATTAGGCATGATGTTCCCCCTTGCTGAGACCCATGAACTAAGGAAACCCCTTTTGAACCTACTCTTACACTATTTTTCATTTATAATAACTATTATATGGCCACCTTGTATAACACACTTTGCTCGCATGTAGAGCCATCTTGTTTGTTCATGGGTGTTAGCATACGAAATTTTGCTTGCCTCATGAATCTTGTGATTCATGTTGTGTGGCTCCCCATCGTGCTATTAGGAGGTATAGCAATGTGATTAGTACGATGGCATCCAAACCATAGTGTCTTTCCATAGCCACTTGCTTGTCAAGCAGAGCACATACCTTTCATGCACATGTGTTTCAATTAGCTCATCTAGTGGATGGTTGGATTCACTAGCCCATGTGAGCATGCATTTGTCTACATAGTGGGACATCGCGGTTCAATTTGATTTTTTTTGGACAGCTTGAAGCTAAGGTTTGATCCACATCATGTTGGACAAATAGTTGAGGCTTCTGATCTACCCTCCTTTTCTTTCCTTTCTTTTATTTCTTCTTTATGTCTTTGATAGTGTATGCATATATATTGTTGTTGCTTCATACATTCTTCACATGTGTTTCCTTTTATGCCTATTTTGCTTTGCCATAGGATCTCGATCTTGGGGGCTTGATCATCCCTCTTGATTTTTGTTGTCCTATCTCACTAGCATTGGTACACCTTGACGCATCTTGATGCAAATTTGTCTACTTTAGTGTTAGTTTGATGCAAGGTCATCCTCTCACTAAAGTGGGGGATAAATTTAGTGTAGAAAAAAGTATCCCTTCACATTTTCACACTTATTTTGGCCCTCCCTATTAAAATTAGGTTCATTTATGCCTTAATTGGTCCTATTTTGCATCCACAAGCCTAATTAAATGCATTTTCTAAGGATAATTTTGACATTTAACAAATGAAAAATCATAATTCAATGTTTTTGGTTATGTGATCCATCTAGGTATTTAGGACTGCTATGCCCTTGGGCTTATGGGTCCCACCGAGTCTCGACCTAATTTAAATGTTACATTGAACAAGAAACTTCCTTAAATCTATGTCCCAGGTTTAAGCCACTGGTACTCATACGACCAACCTAGCGAATGAGTCTCTCTTTAACCTAAACCTATTTTAATTCAAATTCTTGGTGGTATTTTATTATCCTAGATCTTAAGTCATATTTTAGTACTACAATTTTGAGAAATTAGGCATAAACAAGTATAAATACAAGGTTGTTTCACATAATTTCTCCTAGAAAATTCAAGCAATCTTATGAGCATTCAAGTGAACATTTTACAAGAGAATTCAAGAGAAAATCATCAAGCATTTGGATCTACATTCAAGATTCAAGCATCATGCCAAAGTATTCATGCATCATGTTTGTTTTTTGAGCTAACATTTGTGATGTAGTTTTTATTATTCAAGCAAGCATTCAAGTCAAGCATTCAAGCATTAAATAAAGAATCAATATATCCACATCCATTGAAGCCATTTTCACATAATCTTCAACCTTTATTTCAAGGGTTTGGTGAGTTGTAACATTGCATTTTTTCATTCATCATTCCTTCATACTTTTCTATTTCACTTCAAGGTTTAATTACCAAAATTGGGTTTGACCAAGGCCAACCCCTATTCCCTAACAAAGCAACACTTTTCTCTCTTGATGTGCATTTGTAGATTTAGGTGAATTGGAGCTTGAAGATCCTTTGAATAAAAAGTTACAAAAGTTGTCAAGAAGTTGTCATCTTCCAGAAACTTTCCTACAAACTAGAATTAAGGCTTTCAGACTTGAAGATTGGACAAGACAAAAGCTCCAAAAGATCACTATAGGCCACATAAATGTCACTCAAACCCTAGTAACAAGAAAAAATCACCCTACTTGGTGTATGATTCCCTATATACCCCTTTCGGTATCTTTGTGTAGATCCTTCTCAGTCACCAGAAGATTCCAAATTCTACCCAGAATCATGTAGCAAGACTAAATCACCCTACCTAGCATATGAGTCCTAGTGCACTTCAAAAGGAAAATTTTCAGAGTCACAAAACTTGCTTGGATTCCATAATTCTTCTAGGTACCTTTATGTTTGACTCTAGTTTGTTAATCTCATTTCATGCTCTCAAGTTTCTAGGGTTTTGTGCATAAGCGTTTACATTTCTCCTTTGAAGCTTCATTTAATGGTGAACCTATGTCCAATTTCAATAGGAACCCACTAGTCCCCTTCCTCAATCAAGTCACTTGGTTGAGAAACCTATGTTCCTAATGACCTAAAGTGTAAAATAGGTCCAAGTTCCATCTCCCAAAAGGTGGATGTGTATTTCCCATGTTTTCAGTAATAACTAGAGCTTATGCATAATATGTGTAGGAAAATCTAAAAGACCAATGCTAATACATCTAGAGTATTAGATTATGCGAAAACCTATATGTTCTACATGTCCATCACAAATGAGGAGATGTATTTTTATGGGTGAACTCCACATGGGAATAATATATCAAATTTATATAACCAATTCAATAAGAGCTCTTTGTTCTTCCAAGAACTTGATTGGGATACCATGCGATGCACTTCATTCATAGTTGGCTATGGATTTTTCCAATTATCTTTTCACCTTGCAAAGATAAAACATAGTATCCTATGATCTACTATATTAGCACAACAAAATATTGTTATCCACTCTCTAGATTCTAATATTAAGGTTTTTTTGTGGTTACTTAATATAGTTTTGCAACAAAGGCTCTTAAGTTTGTGTGTGTGCCACCTTTTCCATTATACATCTCAAAGTGAGGTGCCACAAGAACCATAAGTAGTTGTTTTTGTAAATATTTTAAATGTAAATTATTTATGATAGAATCCTTAAACTCATTATAATATTATCCAATAGGTCTCATATCCATTTTCTTGTCAACTTTCAATGTATTTTTCATATTTAAGTGCATATGTGCTAGATGAGGGAATAATTATAAATGAATATTAGAAGGTATAAAGGTGAGCATTGATATAAGGGGAAATATAGTGAGTAATGTGCATGGGAAATGGTAGAGGAACATAATAATGAATGATCATTAGGGATGGAAAATTTGAGAGGACTGGTGGATATAGTTGGTTGGGTAGTAATGGGTGAGACAGGGATGCATGTGTAAAACATCATATGGGAGATGGGTACTATGAGAGGGGTGTTTTTAGGGGATAATTCATAAAGAGGAATGAAGGTGAAGGAGATGAGCATTAAAATGGCTCAAGATAGGAATTAGAAGTAACAATATGAGATAGAATAATGGTAGAAGTAGATATAGAAAATAAGAAGGGGAGGTAGATGAGTCAATATTAATACCAATAGTTTGTAAGAGCTCTAATCACATGTCTTGTTGATAAACATGTTCTAACTCATATCCACTAGTTAAATAGGATTATTAACATTAGATTAACTAATAAGCTCTTATGTAAACTCTTGTCAATCGACATGAGCATCATGATAATTTTTCTTGTTGATCCTTCAAATGAATCTCAATATAAGAATCCAAAAATAACTCATAATTATTAGGGTTGTAAACCTCAGTGGTATTTAAAAATGAACTTCTCAAAGGAATAGTAGGATCCCAGGTATATTAAGGAATTTAAATAAATTAGTATGGCAAGAGAGATAGAAAAATATAACATATAAATGGTTCATACTTTAATTTTATTTTATGAATAGGCACTAATCTATATTATAAAAATGATTTATATGTAAAATCTAGAAATGAAACACTAAGGAAGGAATAAATGGTGGGTATGGTGTATAAATTGATCACATAATAATGTAGAAACCCATATGCAAATGAAGTAGAAATAATTAGGAACCCATGCCCTTTAAAATATTAAAATTATAGAAGAAAAATGAAAATGTAGGTTTCAAATAATAGAAGAAAACAAAATGAAGTCTAAAGATAGAACAAAAAATTTAATTTTGGAGGAATGAAAATGCGATGGAGATGAATAGGGAATTGAGAGACTTGAGATCTATGTGCTAGGGAATGTAGGCACTAGTTGTGGCCTATGTGGCCCATTTTTGTCTTCTTTAGAGCTAGGAGGATAGTTTACAAGCATGCGGGCTTACCTAGTTTGGTGTGGTCAGAATACTAGTGTGTGGTTTTTTTTAGTATAGTGTGGAGAGTGGTGTTTGGTATTTGAAGATTCTTTCTTTTGATGCATGTTTTAGTTGGGAGGTCATATTGTAAATCCAAGGTCCTTGTATCCTGATTTTGAATGGGTGCTTGGACAGGAGTCACAATCATACAATTCTAATGATTCAACTGGAGTTGACAAAGGAAGATGCTAACTACTTGGAAAAACATGCATTAATTTACAAGTTTATGGGGACCTGGGTTCCTCCCCCCTCTTTGGAATCCTAAGCTTTCCGAACATGGTCCCTGAGGGTGAGATGGAGGTGATGATGGAAATGAATAAATACTTTATGATGGTGTTTAATTGTTTGGCAGATAGAAACAAGGCCTTTGATGGGGGGCTATTTATTTAATGAGGTTGATATTTTCATCAAGCCTTAGCATGCTAGCTATAATCTATTAGAGGATCTTACATCAAGAGTTGGGTGAGACTTCCTTGGCCCCCTTTAGAGTTTTGGAGGAATTTTATTCTTTGTAGAATCGCCTTGTTGGTTGACAAGCCAATGGGCCTATCCCAAAAAAATTTGGATAAAAGGGTAATCTCTTTTGCTTTAATTTATATTGAAATTTATTTAAATAAACCTTTACCAAATTCTATGGATATTTGACTTGGTGCTTCTTTATGGATTGAAAAGTTATATTATAGACCTCTTCCCTTATGTTATATTTTTCATGAATATAGGCATTTACAAAGGAATTTTCATAGGCTTAACTCAATAGGGGTCTAGTCTCATATGCCTCCTCGTCAAACACAAAACTTAGACAAAGGGAAAGCTCCCATACTCAAGGTAGAACCAAATAAGGATGGTTTTATTCAAATAAAGCCTCCCAACAAGGGTAGATGATAGAAAAGGCCTTTGCAAGATAATCACAGTGAAGAGGTGTTTAACTAATTTGAAGCTTTAGATGATTCAGGATGACAAGAAGGAATTCAAGAGGGGATGAATTTTAATACTATTAATCTAGGAAAAAAATAGGAAAGATCCAAGGAATTTGTTATTTTGGATAGTCCTCGGGAGGGTTTTATTGCAGTACAAATGGATGTAGATTTGGTTCCCAGGATTTCTTGTGCTCAGGATACCACTAAAAATATTGAGAAAGAAGAATTTTCAACATCATTTGAGCTTGGAAAATGAAAATCTACATACAACCAAGGGGAGTAGATCCTTTCCTACTTTAGGATTGCAACAAAGAACCCTAAATACGGGTGCTCTAGAAAAATCTTATAAAGTAATATGTAAGAAGGATTAGGGAAAAATTAAACTTATAGGTGCATACACCTAAATTTTACCATTCCCAAGTGGTCAAATTTATCCTTTACTTTGTCTATTTCACATCCATATTCATTTTAATTAAATAATGTCACTATTATTTAGTTAATATTTATCATTTTTCCATTGCCCCCCTAAAGTATTTAATAATTTAATTAAATACTAAATACCTTTTTTCTTTTCCTCTAATTTTTTTATTCTTGTGCAAGTTTACCTATGTGGATTAAAATAAATTCTTAATTCACTCTTCCTTTCTCCAAACATCACATCCTCCAAAATTGCTCAATCCTGATTAGTTGGCTTAATTCATGATTAGGATGTGCACATCCTTAATGAGGATTAGGATTAATTATCTCTAACCTAATCCTAATGCCTATTATGGCACGTACATAGGTCAACACCTTCATTAAGACTTTCTCCATTTAGATAAGTCATCGCCTTTTCCCTAGGAATTTTTAATTCCCATTTATTCCCCCCATGAGCCTATTTGGAATTTTAAATTCTAATTTATCCTTCCAAAGATTCTAGAAAGATTATAAGGAATTTTTAATTCCTTACACCCAAGGTTCCCCAAGTAATTTTTATTTCTAATTCTCATCCATAGATGGATTATAAGAGGAATTTTTAATTCCTCATTTGTCACATCCTCCCACGATTTGGGGGAGGATGAGACAAGTCATGGATTTTTCCTTTTCCAAGGTACTTAAAATTACCTCCACCTCATTGACATCTCACCTCCATGTCACCCTTTCCCATCTCCCTAGGATGACACATGTCATCCTCACATGTGTTGAGATGCCTCAGGTCATCTCAACCATTGATTTGATTCCCTACTTTTAATCCTAACCCTCCATCCTTTACCCTCCTAATGACTACCCTAAACACTTAGTCAATTTTAATTCATTCACAACATACACTCACACATTCAAGCCTTCTTGCTCTCACACCCACATATTTCCATAGCCATTTTTTCACCAAAAACTCATCAAAATCCACCTTGCATTCATGTTTGTTATCAAAATCATGCAAAATAATCCTATTATGCTATCTATTTGAAGATCAGAACACACAAATCGGCTCAACAAAAGGGGAAAATGAAGAAATCAAACTCAACTAGGTAATATCCTTTATTTTTTGTTGATTTTAATTTGAGGTTTATCCGTTTACCCTAATCTAAGTGTTTGTATTTGTTTTGGTGTTTTTAATTGATTTTATTGCATTTTAATTAGATTAGAACACATGCACACATTTTTTGCATGCTCGGTGGGACCCACTTCATGGGTCCCTTGATTTGTTTCTTGTTGTTTGAAGTTTTGTATGTTTGTATTTTTTGCTACAGAGGCGAATACACTACAAAGGTGTATACGTCTTCCACAAAGGCATCTTTGCTTACTTACAAGGGTGTTTCTGCTTCAACCCCCATCCACCTACCTTTTGAGGTGTATCTACCTTTGGACAGATGAGCTTGCAAAAATATAAAGAGTCATATCTTCCTGTTACAGAGGTGATTTTGTGGGTACCTAATCCAAGAATCCTATAAAGGTGAACCTATGATCTATAAAGGAAAAATTTCAAGCTATAGAGGTGAACCTAAATAGTATGGATGCATCGCTTGAGATATATCTAAACCTTCAAAAGTGTTTCCACATATCACAGAGGTGTTTCTGCTAGACCTACAAAGGTGTCTCGACTATGCTAACAGGTGGCAACATGGTAAATTTTTTAGTGTGCATTTTAGTCTAGAATTTCAAATTCATTTTATGTTTAACACTAATTTGCTCACTTATTCATGTGTGCTTGTGATTAGTTCTTAGTAATTGTAGCTTGTCATTTTTCCAATATTAGAGGATATAAAATACTAACTTTTATTTATAGGATGATTGGTTGAAGACTTGATAAGTGGTTTTTTATACTAATCTAGGCACACTTTATTTCTAACGGAATCAATTTATTTGTTTTTCATGTTTGGGATAGGTTGTTGATGTCTAATCTCACCTTGCACCATACAATGAGCTTGGGAATTAGGAAAATCACAATCCAATCCAAGTTCTTTTTGAGTCTACCTAGGGATACTAGTATGCATATGCTCTCCCTTGTCCTATGTGTGAGCCTGGGGATCAAAAATATCTATTATTTCTTACCCTTTAGTATTCTTGCTTGGGGATTTCATCACCTCAAGGGATGGCATTAACCACGTGAACTGCTAGGGTATATAAAGGGGGAGAATGAAAGTTATAGATGTTGCAAGAATGATAGTGTTGTCATTGATGTCAATAGGAACTCTGCTGAGTGGTGTTGTCATTGATGTCAACTATGGGATGAAGATGTTGAGGATATTGAGAAAATTATGTAAAAGAGGAAAATAGGTTGTGCATATGTAGTTGAGACCTTGAGGAATTGTTGTGAGTACATGAAGATATTATTTTGTTGTAGAGTCTCAAGATGAGTTGGAATAAAGTAATTAGCTAATTTGATGTCTCTGGTACTTTGTTTCCAAGTGCTTTTGAGAAAATTTAATAAATAGAGTAAATTGTGTTTTTTAAATGCTCATAGTGTGCTCTGGTATTGTGCTCTACATTCTTTCTATGTTGATGCTATGCCTATGTGGATCTTATAGGCTATTCAAGGTTGATAAAGGTTACTATGTTTAGAATTTGAGTTTCTAGATCATTGTATAGTGTAAGATGCTTTCACCAGTGTGTGAACCGGTTGTTCAGTTGTGTTTTCTATGGTTGGGGAGCAATGCATTCACTCCACATTTCTTCGCTATTTGTATTCAAGTTGTGCAAATTTGGGAAGTTCCTTATAATTCTTTTATCTTTCTATATTCAAGTTTTTACTTTATTTTTTGCACTACAATGAGATTTTCGTTTATCAGTATGAAAATAAGGGTTATCAATTTCCTAAGTTAAGTATTTGTTGATGAAAAACTTGGATGAAGTGTTTGATGAATCTCAAGTAGTTCATGGATTGTTCTATATTGAGTTCAAGTGAATTATGTTGTCTAAAACCTTCAGCTTGATTTAAGGAAGCATGTACTTAATCTCTATGATTTTTTGCATGGGTGTTGGCTGACCTTGTGTTTAACACTACATGTGAGGCTTGTGGAAGCATTTTGAAGTGTATTGGGATCTATTTGGGTCCTAATAAAGGATTTATGTAGGTTTCCTTTCATTCCTATCCACCACAAGAATGTTTAAGTGCTGACCTATTTTGAATTTGAATGTATAGTGGCTAGTGGCCAACATTGGAGAAATTTTTTGAGATAAATCTTGATATATATGTATGGTGTTGATGCAAGAGGGTGTACAAAAGAGTAAGAAGCAATATAGATGTGAATATTGATGTGAGTGATGTGTATGTGATGTGAATTTGAGTAGAGAAGTGTGAACTTCAAGTTAGGGTCCTTGAAGGCAATGAGTTCAAGGGATCTAAAATCTTTCATGTGAGATTGTGAAAGTGTGTGAGAAATTGTGGTTGAATCCTTGTTGCATTGATAAGTTTTTTCTCGTAAAATTATTCTTCTATCTTCTTATATTCTTTCTATGGTAGTGGATCCTTGTCTATGAGCCTTTTGGACAAGTGTGTCTTATTCTCAAAGGGAACCCTTTGCACTAGTTTTACTATTAATTATATTGTGAACTAGTACTTGTTGATGATGTTTTTTGCACAACTTAGATATAATATGAATATCTATCTCTCTTGGAAGGTAAATATCTATCAACAAGCCTCAAGAGATAACCCCAAGGTCTCGAATGTAAGGTCTTGACAATGCATAAACAACTGAGTGATAAATGTGAAAATGTTGGTAATCACAAATGGACCTTACTACAAGGAAACACTGAATCTTGAACTTATCGGATCTAGCAATGTAATGATACTTCAATCCTAAATCTAACCTGCTAAAATGATAAAAAGAAATAACAAAAGATTAGGGTTTTAGAGAGATTACTAAATTTAACTACTCCTAAGATTAACAATGCAAATGATGAAATACTTGAAATGGACCAATCCCTCATAAACTAATTCCTGCTTAACCAAGATAAATCTACAATCTCACAAAAACAGTGCAGTCTTCTAAGGTATTAAGATTTTCAGATCATGAACATTCATCCAAGACAACCCAATTGCAATTGAAATGAATAAATCTCCAAAATTGAACTAAGCACAATGAATATAAAGGTCCATGCTAACTTTGCAAAGCAACTAACAATCAGCCAGCTACAAAAAGTATGGACCAGGGATTGATGCAAACACTTCAAGCATCAAATCATAAACACCATTGAATCATATCTAAATCTAAATCTAATAACCTTGAACAATTTGAAATATAGAATCATAAGAACCATGCAAGATAAATCAACACGAAAGAGATCACCAGAAAATCACAATGTCTTCAATTGTATTGAATCACCAAATTTCAGCAACAATTTCAATGTTCTATTACAGCACTTGCTCAGAGATTGACTAACTTCTACCTCTGCTCTACTGCTAAATTTGCTTGTATCTGCCTATGTATTCTATTCTATCTTCTATCTCTTACAAATGAGGCAAAGTGCCTAATTTATAGAGAACCCCAAAGCATGTCAGCCCAATAAGGGTTTTTTTTACAATCATAAAATATCCAAAACAAGTCGGCCCAAGGAGAATTCAAAAAATAAATTGACATTAAGTACATGAACTAAATCCAAGGTCGGCCTAGGATCCTCAACATAATTCAAACCAAGGCACAAGTTTCAATGCAACCCCAAATTAACTACCCTCTCCAAGTCGGCCAAGGGGTGGAGTAACAGTATTTGAATTTCTTCATTAAATTTCATCTCCAGAATTTCCAACGACCATGCCAGA
>VDFB02304414.1:0-39505 GCA_007258455.2 Sequoia sempervirens | reverse complement strand
TAAATCACTTCTATCGTTTCTTATAGCTTGTGTGATCATTGAATATAGCTATAAGTAGTGAATTGTGTTGTTATCTTTGTTTTCGTTGTTAGTTGATTATGAAGTAACCTCGTGTGCCCCAGAGAACTAAGTGTAATAGTGTAAAGTAATGTGTTATGTGATTATGGTTAATGTTCTTGCATGTCCAACTGTGTTATTTAAAAAAAAAATTGTTTGCAATGTTTGTTCTCTGGGGTCTGCATGGCGGGCGTTACATCTAGAGTCTTCTATGAGTTGATGAGGGTTTGTTCAATGGTGATCAAAAACTGTAACAGGACTAATACACTAGGTTGGACATATGAATCCCACTCTGGGTTTTTTTGAGGATCTTTCAAAATCTTCCAAACCTAGATCTGATATTGTTGAATGTTGTCTAAAGGTTATATCAAGGACTAAATCACCAAGTTGGGCGAATGAGTCTCATTCACCTAAACCTGCAAAATACACATTAAAAGATAGAGAAAATATTGTTTTCTTAGTGGATGGGGTTATACCTCAATCAAACCCCATTTGACTAATTAAACTATAAAATGAATTGAAATAACATGAAGGAATGATGAATGAACAAATGAGTGTAACAACTCACCAAACCTTTATGTAATCCTTGGAGTGTAGATTTTCACTTGTATGAATTGGATTTAATGAATGTGTATCTTGATCATGAAACTTGATATGTTTTTGAATGCTTGAACTTGGATCACAAATGCTACATCAACATGTTAGCTCAGAAGCATACATGATGCATAAAGACCTTGACATGATGCTTGAATCTCAAATTGCTCCAAAATGCTTGATAATCAACTCTTGAATGCTCTCTTGATAAAAAATAATGATTCTAGATCTTAGGTTTTTGCTCTTAAATCTTTTTCTTAGATGAAATATTGACTAGAAACCTTTGCTCTATATGCATTCCATCTAATTTACCATTTATTAGATCCCAAATGCTAATATTCACAAAATTTGAATTGAAAACCCTAATTTCTCGCTCAAAACCCTAAAAAGTCCCCAAATGGGACTCATACACCAATGGTGGCATATGGGTCCCATCTACGATGACTCATACATGCCTGTAGACATGGAAAATATATCGATATACTTCATCCTGATTATTAACAACATTTCATCCTAAATCATCTCTCAGTCTAACCATTTAATCGAATACCCTTATTTAATTAAATTAATCAACTTTACTCTCTTAATTAAATAAATCATTTTATCTAATTAAGTCTTTCTCTCTTGTTAACTAAATCAATCTATCTGATCTAATTAAGCCTATGTCCATATTTAATTAAATAATTCACTTTATCTAATTAAATTTTTGAGGTCTATCTATTAAATAAAATAAATCAAAACCTTGTTTAATTTAAGCTAACCAGTCATCATCTTTTGTTAAATAAAACAAAATATTTATTTAACTAAGTCTAAAATCACATTCTTCTCATCTTTGATTAAATCAACCTATAAATCTAAGTCAAATTTTTCACATCATCTAATCTCTTAAAATTAATTAACCTTTGATTAATTTAATCCCAACACAAGTCCCATCCTCTAGCTTTTGCCAATTTTGCACATGAAAAATAGATTTAATTGATTTATTAAATCTCTATTTTCTCAAATGGCATAAATATATTCTCTCAAATTTGAATTCAACCAAGTGGACTTTGTCGCTCAAACAAGACATTTACTTCACCTTATAATTCCTTTTGCCTTGAGCTAAGTGGCATTTAAGATATTTATTCTCTTTGCATTTTCAAACATCACCTAATACTTATAAGCACATTCATCAAAATGTGCACATCCTTCATCCATCCATCTCTTGACAAGTGGCACTTCTGGCCATTGGTTGAGTTAGTCCCACATTGCCTGCATTTTGGGAATTCTCATCTACCATTCTATAGTCATATATCTCTCTTTCCTCATATTTCATCATCCACAATTTGAGAAAAGTTATTATACTCAAATCCATAGCAATTTCATCCATTTTATCAAGTCTTAGTTATAGTTATGCATATTTTCATCTTGGAGCACACTTCAATCATCAACAAAGTGGCTCACTCTTCATCACCAATCAACATTGCATCATTGGAGTTGGGAAAGGGCCAATTTTCACATCAAATTGACACCAATTCCCCCATGGGATCAAGAGTTTCCTTGTTTAATTAGGATTCAATCTCTTTCTATTGCTTTCTTTATTGTATTTCCTTCATCTCTACTTCCTAATGTAAGCTTCTGCGGAGTGTATTTCATGGGGAACTTAGATTATAGCTTGCATTTAAATCTTCTAATGTGTGTGTTCTTTGTGTTTTGTAGGTACTAGGGTCTTGGTTCACACATTTGGCAGTAGGAGGGAAGACCAGAAGTTCTAATCATGTTTTTTCATCAAATTCCATGCCTTTATGTCATTTTTTGTGTCTCTACAAGGAACTACACCACTAGTAGACCAATGTCGCTATACAAAACTGCTCGAACTCTAGCATTGCTCTATAACACTGCTACAAATTCCAAACTTCAACGCTTTGTTGTTCCCACCTAAGATTCAAATATTCAAAGTGCACCGCTAGTTCTATTTCCACCCACTGGAAATTTTAAACTTCAAACTCCACCACTGAATAAAATGGTGACGTAGCCATGCTCTCTATCCCTACTATAGCACAAAACTGACTGGTAAGTGCCATCATATAGCACCACTGGAAAGTTCAAACTGCACAACCTATGCAGACTCCACCACTGAGGGAAAGTAAAAATTGAAATTCAATTTTTCATGATGTGTGCCTTTTTCATTTTTGATCATTTGGGTTATTACGTGCTTTTCTGACCTATATTTTGCAGATCTAACTCATTTTCTTGTAGGTTGACTTCATCAAAGTTAAGGAGAAAAGAGGCATGATGACACCACTTTCTCATAATACAAAGTGTTTTTGAACACTCTTAGAGAATTCACAATTTCTCTTAAGAAAACTTGTTATCACTCATGCTTAGGACTTACTAAATTTCTTTTGGGCTCTAGAAAGAAAATTTCAATTTTTTCAACAAAGGGTTTAAAAATAACTTCAGGACAAACTTACTAGAGTTGTTTTCTAGATTTAACAATTGAACAAGGAAAATTCCACATTTAATTTGGTGCTATAAAAAGAATTCACTTTTACGTTGTGGTTTTAAAATGAACAAGTTCTACTTTGTTTTGTGATTGCTTACTCAAATTAGCACCATTGAAAAGATGTATGCACTTCTCTTGCACCTCAGGGCGATCTTGAGATTCGAAAGGATTTTTGGTGGTCTTAAGTTGGGATAAAGTGATTGCCTCCATAGCTCATTTTGGGTTTTAAAAGTGAACAAAAACATGTTGTGATTGTGAGTGGAACATATTGCGTGTGTTCTCCCTTTGTTTCTAAACGAAGGTTGATCGAACTACGAATATATTTTCTCACTTTTGTTTATCTTAAAGGGCATGCCTTGGGGGAAAAGTACTCACCCAAGGGAATGACCCATCCAATAACACACTAAATCCATGTGTATTTCCATCTGGGATATAAAATTGGGTACTGGAACAAAGGCCAATATCATGTCGTTGGTCCCGACAAGAAGGGAAACAATGGTATCTTCTCATATGGGTCAATCTCTGCGAACAAAAAGTCTGAATTAAAACCCTTCTGTGGAAAGGACAAAATCCCTATCTACTTGTTGGTGCAAGAACGATCATTCTGAAGCCACCCCACACTTTTACGGCTTTTAGTAGAGATGGAAGGTATGCCATGGGAGATTCATAGGTACTGATGCTTGGCTGCCTTGAAAGAAGTGTTGAGCCATGGAGGGGAGCCAGTGGGGTCAAGCATCTAACCATCCACCTGTCCAAACCCAGCCTGTCCTGTCCACCAAAGTCTACTAAATGGCACACCATCAAACCTTTAGGAGAAGTAATGTCCCTTGAAAATTCATGCCCTTGTTTTTCCCCCTTAGGATTCATATCCTTAGAAGTTTCTGGGCACTTGAATTTTATCTCAATTTGTTACTACTAAAGTAAATATTAGGTAACTCTTGCTTTGATTTCCCAATTTCCACATAATACACTTTGTGGGGTGAGAAGAAATTAAAATATTAGACATCTAGTTTCAAAACCTAATCAAGAAGTGTTTGTGGTATTTAATGAAGTCATTAAGCAAAGACTAAAGAAAATTAAATCCCACACATGTATCCCAAATGATCTCACGCAAGATCAAGATCAAAAAACCAAGGATAAAAGCTCTTAGTCTGAAAGATCACCAAAATCATCTCTCAACACTATACGAATTCAGATGAAGAATGCTTTTTAACTTTTATAGAAAAGCTTCAAGAAACAATCCCGCTTTGTACAAGTTCTATTATTTTCAAAACCCAAATATTTTTAGAGAGTTTGAGCATCTTGTTTAGAGAAAAGCATCTTCTTCAAAACTAAGGTCTAGTAAGCAAGTGTCTTTTTTAGGTAAACATAGGATAAAAATCAAACCTTCATCCATCTTTCAACATCAAAACCAAAATCATCTCATCATCAACTCTTTGAAAATCTTGGAAAAATCCTCCTTGTTAAACTTTGGGCAAATCATTTGAAACCAATCCAAAATCATCTTGTTTGATTAGATGTGTGTAGATGCATCCTTCTCCAAATACGGGGTCATTTTAAAATCTGCAACGTAAATTCATCCCTGAGTAAAACATCCAATATCTTGGGATTTAAGAGTTCATTATCCAAAATGAAAATCAAGCCAATCAAAATCATCTTGTTTGGATAGGTGTGTGTAGATGAATCCTTCTTCTCACACCTAGAAAAATTAGCATCTTATGAATGAAATCTACTCTAGGACAACATCCAACCTCTTAGAGTTTATGAGTTCACCATAAAAATCAAAATCAAAATCCAAATCAAATCAATACCAAAGAAAACATCAAAATAAGGTCCTAAAGTTTAACATACCCTTCAAGATTTTCTCAAGAGTTCCAATCATCCATCGAACATCCGTCTTTCATATATCTCATTATTACCCTTTGATCTTCAAATCATCCTAAAAATTTCTCTTTTGTACCTAAAGATATGTCATTCTAAAGAATTAGAGGTTTGTCTCTTATATTCTTGAAAAAATTGAGCCCTATTTTATGGTGCAAACTAGATCTCAACACAAGAAGCAAATGGAAGCCCACAAAGAAACATCAACGTCAAGTGATCTCATTCAAACCGACAACAACATGAATATTGTTCATAGGATTGCTTGATCCAACAATATTCATGTTGGTGTCATAGGATTGCTTGATCCAACAATATTATTAAGCAAGGACACTAGTTTCGATCAATTTAGGATGCACTAATGTTAATGTTGGATAAGAAGAATCTTTTGTAATAGTGTTAGCATTGAGTGAAGGTTATTTTGTTTCTTTTGAGGGACAATAACAAAGAACATTAGTCGTTTCCTGCATGTTAGGCTCTATAGGGACACAAATACCTTGTTCTCTAGCACCACATCCTTTTCCACTATAACCAATTTGTTTCATAAGTTCATAACCTCTTCCATAAAGCTTTTTAATTTCTTTTAGATTCAATGGAACTACTCATAATCAACTTCATCAAGGTTTTTCTTATAAAGTGGTTGAGGTGGATTTTTTTGAATTTTCTGTTTACATTACCACTTTTTCTTTTCACTTTTTAGAATATTTTGTTACGATCCTCTATTCTCCCATGAATGTAGGTGTGAAATATAAGGAACCCCAATCATCTTCCAATAATTTTTTAACTTCTTTAATATGATTCTTTTGATCTCTTTCTTGCACAAGTTGCACATTTGTAGTTGGTGTCAATTTTTTTAAAGTATCTTACTTGTCTTCTTGAAGTTGTAAAACGCTATAAGGCTCAATATCGACTTTGATTGTATACTCTTTTTTGTTGTAGATATTCTTCATTTTACGATGAAGAGTGGAAGGCACCTCATTCATTGCATGAATTCATTGTCTACCTAAAAGAAGATTATATGAAAGATCATGAGGTAAAGCATGGATTGGGGTTTGTAATGTAACTTTTTCAACCATAATAGGTAATGTGATAACTCCAAGTGGTTTTTCCTACATTGTTAACCTCAAATTGCGCTTTCAAGCGGTCCAGCCACCTCATTCAAGGCCCTAAAAAATATAAGGCTAAATTGTGACAAAAACATTTAAAGAAAAGTTGAAAGGATAGAGGTAAGCTATACCCATGTGTTATAATATGCTTGTGTTATGGTTTGGTGTGACTGATGCTAGGGTTCGATCACATCGATCCTATAACATGCTCACATTATAACGTGAGTGCATTATAGCTTATCAAGAAAAAAAAAAAGAAGAAAACCACTTCATTTCATTTCCACTTTGTTTTTTGTAGCATGTGGCCAGAAAACCCAACATTTGTGCTCTCACCTTTTGGAAGGAGAAAAATTTGCAATTTCTTCATCAAATTATTGCAATATCATCATCAGGATGTTGCCACATCAATAGGGAGGTAAAATAAGTAAGCTTTGTTTTCTTTTTGTGAATTTGTTGTTAAATAGGCAATTTAGGTTTTTTTTATATTCATTTATTTAATTTGTAGGAGATGTTAATCAACCTCAAAACCCTCCTCAAAATAATCAACAACCATTGAAACAAGCACATGAGCGAAATGCTCAACAACCACAACAAAAAGACTCCTCCCCCAATTCCTCAACATCCTCTTGGTACTAAACAAAATTTAATGGGGGTAATTGCAAACAACCAAAAACATATTCTAGAGTTAATCACGAGGTTGAACGACCCTATAAGTTCAACTACGGAAATGCAAGATTAACTAATTTAGTTTAATGATTATAATTAAATTTCTAAGTCACAGTATTGATACTAGATACACCAGTCCTCCACCTATTTATTACTCCACTGCATCTACCGCTAAGGTATGTAACTAGTAAACAATTATAAATATTACATGTGAATAGTATAGTTATATGAATGGTATTCAAATATTTGATTTTGGATGTTGAATAGGCTAATATTGGAGGTTTTGTAGGAACACCCTCATAGTGCCAGTGGAGTTATACAAACCTTCACATAGGTAATAGAATAAAGAGTTTAACTAATGAATTGTACTTAGTAGATTTGTGTAGTTTATATTCATATCTTTCAAACTCAAGGCTTTACCTCACATTGCATAACTAATAACTAGATGTTGCTAGATAACAATATTTCAATTACAATATAGTTGTTTAGAAAGTCAACACAATTAGTGATGCAATTACCTCACATAGCATAAGTAATAACCAGGACCAGCTGCCAACAACATTTTCTTTTCATGACATTCCATGAGACCACATTTTATTGAGGCTTTTTTTCAAGCAGTTCACTACCTTGTCTATGCTATGGATGCTTGGAAGAAATCTATGAATGAATAATAGTAAGCAATAGCATATACAACCCAATGATTTTTTTGAAAAAATTCCTCAAAGAAATGTGGTCTCGTGGTGATGTCCATCACCATGAGACCTAATTTCTTTGAGGTATTTTTTCAAACAGCTCAGCACCTTTTCTATGCTTCTGCATTTTCCATACATTTGTACCAAACCATTTTATCAAACTACTCACTTGTTGCTATGGCTAAAATCCTAAAATAGGTGCTTTCCAAAAAACTATGGATGCTTGGAAAAAATCTATCAAAGCATAACAATGAGCAATAACATAGACAAGGAAATGAGTGATTGCCACATTAGGGGCTCCATTGTATTTCTTGGCGAATGTTTTATATATTCTACATAATCTTTTTGGGTATCTTTTTTATGATGTAATTTACTTTTCAGCTCTTTATCTTGCACATGCATGTAGTTTCATATGGCAACTAAAGTGGGGACTAAATGTAGCACCAAAAATTATACTCCCTAAATGTGAAAGTATAATTTCACTCTTTATTTAGAACATGCTCTAATGTTTGTACCTTTAATACATTTTAGAAAAACTTAGCCTAGGCCTTTCTGTTCAACTAAGGCTAATGTTTTAGTGTGGCGAGGGAGCAAACCCGAGACACAGAAATACACTCACAAAATGGAGAATAATATTTTCTATTAAAATATGGAGCTCTTACATGCAAATTACAGAAGTCTCAGAAAGAAAATTGCAACATTACAGAAATTACACAGATCCCCCTTTCACAGCATGCGAACTTCTTTTCCCAAAAAGTTACTCAAAAATCAGAAACAAGCCCATAAATAGACCCATTTCGGTTTGGAACAAAAAACAACCTTCGAGATAAGATTTTTGGCGGTTTGGCACCAAAATTACAATTTGAAATTCAAGTTTAAATTTGCAGTCAAAAATTAGCACATTTCTAAAATATGCACCAACTTTCGGCAGCCATAACTTTTAATCCGACCGTTGGATCTTCAATGACAATACCTTTTCAGAAAGCTCTCGAAAAGACAATTTTCTAGAAAGTAGGCCTTCAGCGGACTACTTTGGCGTTTCCACAAATTTTCAAGCCCATCCGAGATCGTTTAGTGCCTCAAACTGAGCTCGGAAGGTTTTTCAGGGCAAAAAGAAGAAACTGGAACTTGAATAAATTTCTAATCGTGAATGATCTTGACCTAATTCTTTCACCAAATTGTGTATTTTTCCATCCTGAACCTTCCCATAAATTTCTATCTTCCCACGACTTCAAATTCAAACATGCTAAAAATAGCAGTTGAGCAGAAAATGCAAAAAAACTGTTCTGAAAGTTGGAAACTCTTATTTGACGAAAAGGTTATCCAGAAATGCAAAAACATCACCAAAAAAAACAACGGGAACAAAAATGGAAATCATCTCTTTTGGGTGATGCAAGATTTCCCTCACACCACTGGATGCTCCTGCATTAGACACCCATGGTAATTTGAGAAGTGACCCTGTCACGTCTCAGATGTTTGAGGAAAACCCAAACGGTCAACCTCTACCTTAGACAACTAAGAAGAATCTTCCACAGGCCTTCCTTTCCATTTTACCAGATATTCTTTATACTGCCTATTTCTGGTACTCCTTCCCACACGGCTATCTAGAATTTCTTCAATCTCCTCCTTCTCTGAAGTAGGTGCTGGAATGCCAAACTGTTCCATTGTTGGTGTTTCCTCTGCGCCACATTCATGATACTCTGTCAAATCTAAAATATTGAACATAGGGGAAATGTTGAATCCATCTGGCAACTCTACCTCATATGCATTCCCTCATTCCTACATCTTCACAATTTTACAGGGATCGAACTTCTTCATCTCCAATTTGTTATAGGTTCCCACTGGAAACCTTTCTTTCCTCAAGTGGACCATCACTTCATCACCAATCAAACTCCTTTATACCTCCTTTTTCTCGATTCTCCAGTCTTTATACTGCATATTCATTTTGTGTTGATATGTTTCTTCACATTCCTATGTATAGTCCCGATGTGCCTTGGCCAAATTTTCAGCTTCAAGACTAGTCTTCTTGGTCCATCTTCCCTCACCTCGAGCGTCCCTGGTGGATCACCTCCATACACAATTTGGAATGGTGATCTACCAAGACTCTATATTGACAGAATTGTTGTACAGTACCTTTGCCTGCAAGATCAAGTCCCATCCCTTAGGTTTATATCTCCTACTAAGCATCTCAGTAGGTTACCCACACTTCTATTCACAACCTCAGTCTGCCCATCAGTTTGTGGATGGTGTGCAGAACTGAATTTCAACTCTGTCTTCAACTTTTTCCACAAGGTCCTCCAAAAGTATCCCATGAACTTGGTATCACGATCTGAGACTATACTTTTTGGTAGACCATGTAGTCTCACCACCTCTCTGAAGAACAAGTCAGCAATGTGGACTGCATCATGGGTCTTTTGGCATGGGATGAAATGTGCCATTTTTGAAAACCTGTCAACTACCAAAAATACTGAATCATTCCCTCTCTGTGTCCTTGGCAAACCAAGAACAAAGTCCATACTTATGTCCTCCCATGGCCTCTCTGGTATAGGTAAGGGCTGATACAACCCAGTATTCTGGCTCACTCCTTTAGCCATCCGACATACCCTGCAACTCTGCACAAACTTCTTCACATCTTGTGATAACTGAGGCCAATAATAATGCTCACTGATAATGGCAATTGTTTTATCCCGACCAAAATGTCCTGCCATTCCTCCATAATCGGGTGTTTCTCCTTATCGTTCTCCTCATGGAACTCCTAATACACACTGGCTTCCCCTTAAACAACATGCCATCCTGGATTATGAAATCCAGCCACTTCGCCCTGTCAACTGTAACAGGCTCTTTGCAAGCTTTCCAAGCCTATGCAAAATCAAGATCTTCAGGATACAGTGTCTTGAGTTCATTGAACCCAACCACTTCAATCTACATCTCTGTCAACAATGTTTTCCTCCTACTTAAGGCAAATGCAACCCTATTTGACTTGCCACTCCTATGCTTTAAAACAAAGGTATAACTCTACAAAAATTCTACCCATTTCATATACCTCTGATTTAACTTTCCCTGACTACTCAAATACTGTAATGCTTGATGATCAGTAAAAAAAACCAATTCCTTTGGCAACAGATAATGTATCCATTTCTTTAATGCTTGAACTATTGCATAAAACTCCTGACACCACCACTGAAGACAACTATTTACACAGATCAAAATCCTTTCTATCCCCTCTCATTTTTTCAATCAAGGGTGCACAAATACTACTGAAGTTTCTAATGAACTTTATGTAAAAACTGGCCAAACCATGGAAGGATCTCACCTCAGTAGCAGTTCTTGGGGTAGGCCATTCCAGAATATCCTTCACCTTCTCTGGGTCCATCTTCAGACCTTCTGCCGAGACAACAAACCCCAAGTACACTAACTCTTTCTTTACAAAACTACACTTATTTAGATTAATCAACAATTTTTCTTCTCTCAACTTTTCAAAGACTCTACGAATATTCATCAAATGCTCACCTAGGGACTTACTGAATATTAAAATATCATCTAAGTACACAATGACAAAATTCCCTAGAAACTCTTTCAGTACCTCATTCATGAGCCGCATGAATGTGCTCGGTGCATTGGTTAGCCCTAAAGGCATGACTAACCACTCGTACAGGCCCTCTTTGGTCTTGAAGGCAATCTTCCATTCATCTCCCTCACGAATCCAGATCTGGTGATATCCGCTCTTCAGATCAATCTTTGTGAAGTACTGTGCTCCACTCAAACGGTCCATCAGGTCATCCATCCTTGGCAAGGGAAATCTATACTTGATTGTTATCTTATTTATGGCTCTGGAGTCTGTACACATCCTCCACTCCCCATCCTTCTTGGGTGCTAGTACTGCAGGTACTACACATGGGCTCAGACTCTCTCGAATCAAACCCTTCCTCAACAAATCTTGAGCTTGTCTATTCAACTCCTCATTCTCTACAGGAGTCATTCTGTGAGCTGCTTTATTTGGAAAACTAGCTCTAGGGATCAAGTCAATCTGATGACTGATCTTCCTCATTGGTGGTAAACCCTCGGGTACGCTATCAGAAATAATCTCCTGAAACTCATCCAATAATCTAGAAACTTCTACTAGCACCTTCTCACTATCTTCCTTATCCATTCTAGGAATCAATGCATAACACATACGCTCATGCTTCATGCCTTCTAAAAATTTCTTTCCATCAACAAAATAAATTCTAGCACTACTGCATACCTTTTCTTCATCCTTCTTCAGGGGTTTCAACTTATGGCCGATTCCATCCTTCATCAGGGAATAAGTGTTTGCATGGCCATCATGTACAGCATGCCTATCGAACTGCCATGGCCTCCCCAACAACATGTGACATGCATCCATGGGGATGATATCACAAAGTACCTCATCACGACAGCTTCCGATCTTGAACTTCACCATGCACTACTCATTGACCAGAACTTTGTGGTCTTTCTGCAACCAGGCTATCCGATATGGATGTGGATGACTTTCCCTTTTCAGCTTCAACTTCGTAACCATCTCTTTTGACACTAGATTATCATTGCTCCCACTGTCGATAATGACCTCACAACATTTGTCTTCACACTTGCACCTTGTGCGGAATAGATTCTTCCTCTCTCGTTTCCGCTCCTCTTCTCTTTCAGCTCGCCAATGTGGTTTCCTTTCTAACCACTTAGGCTTTCTCCTCTTTTCCCACATCGCGTTCAGACTGACCTCATCTCGCATGCAACCCTTCCACCCACCTTTCGCCTCACCTTGCGTTGCTGTGGACATTCATAGTTTTGATGCCCTTCTTTGCCAATGTAAAACAAGTTCCTTAAAACCACCTCTTCCGTGTCCCCGCCCGACCTCGCCTCCTACCTCTTTTTGATCACCAATCGCTTTGATCACATGGGCTTATAGAAGTATCATTCCTCCGCTTCATTATAATCACATCTCTATTTTTCCTTTTCATCCTCATTTTGGTTCTGCTCAAAAAGATCTCTTCCATCATCCCTCTTCCCATTTTGATCTTCGCCTTTTGTTTGTCAGCCAACCTTTTGTTCTCCTAAACTTTAAAACAAAACCGGCATGCATCCCTCACGGTGGTCATTTCTACTGTGCTTACCCTTCTTGAATGTTCGGTCGTGAACCCATTAAGATAACGCTACTTCTCCCTTTGTTGGCCTCTATACGGTCTGCTCGGCGATCATCTTGTAAAATATTCGTATCTTTATTCACGATCTACTTCCCTTGCTTCAATCCTTTTGTGGTAATTTCTTCACCAGACTTTAACTCATATAGTCCACCGTATGAACTGCTTTCTTTCGCCCACCTCACACTCCATCCCACTGCTGATCTTTCCTTTTCCTCTTCATTTCTCCAACTGACCTTCTTCCACCAATATTGGCATGGCCCTTCAACTTCATTTTTTCAAACTTAACTCGATCTAGGTCCTCTACTTCTTCATACTCAAAGTATTCTTCTAGCTCGTTGATCCAATCGATCAACTCTTCCGGGTTTAGACTTCCAGAATAACTGGGGACTTCTATTCTGGGTCTTTTTCTGATCTTCGAAATGGCCCTAATCAGCCTCATTTGATCTCGATCAATAGCTTCTTCTTCCTCTTCTGCATCTGTATCATCCAACTCTTCTTCATCCTAGCTTTCTCCTCTTCTTCCCAGGTCTAACCCGAGACACAGAAATACACTCACAAAATGGAGAATAATATTTTCTATTAAAATATGGAGCTCTTACATGAAAATTACAGAAGTCTCAGAAAGAAAATTACAGCATTACAGAAATTACCCAGATCCCCCTTTCACAGCATGCGAACTTCTTTTCCCAAAAAGTTACTCAAAAATCAGAAACAAGCCCATAAATAGACCCATTTCGGTTTGGAACCAAAAACAACCTTCGAGATAATATTTTTGGTGGTTTGCCACCAAAATTACAATTTGAAATTCAAGTTTAAATCTGCAGTCGAAAATTAGCACATTTTTAAAATATGCACCAACTTCCGGCAGCCATAACTTTTAATCCGACTATTGGATCTTCAATGATAATACCTTTTCAGAAAGCTCTTGAAAAGACGATTGACTACAAATTAGGCCTTCGATGGACTACTTTAGCTTTTGCGCAAATTTTTAGGCCCATTCGAGATCGTTTAGTGCCTCAAACTGAGCTCGGAAGTTTTTTCAGGGCAAAAAGCAGAAACTAGAACTTGAATAACTTTCAAATCGTGAATGATCTTGACCTGATTCTTTCACCAGACTGTGTATTTTTCCATCTTGAACCTTCACATAAATTTCTGTCTTCCCACGACTTCTAATTCAAACCTGCTAAAAATAGCAGTTGAGCAGAAAAAGCAGAAAAACTGTTCTAAAAGTTGGAAACTCTTATTTGACGAAAAGGTTATCCAAAAATGCAAAAACGTCACCAAAAAGAAACAACAGGAACAAAAATGGAAATCATCTTTTTTGGGTGATGCAAGATTGCCTCACATCACTGGATGCTCCTGCATCATAGTGCTATCTTGAAATGTTTCTTCTCAATCATATTTCACCAAATTAAGCCCAAAAAATTCTCTTTTTCTAAATGAGTCCTAATTAAGAAAACAACACAAATGAAACCTAAATATTTGCAAAATTACTAGACAGTAGTTCTAGTGTCATAGTTTAGGTATTTTTTTGATCAATTTTGATTTTTTATTTATGTTAGTTTCTAATTTTGGGGATGTGAATTGAAAAATGATACTTGGTAGTCAAATAATCCTAAAAAAATTCACTCTTTATTTAGAAAATGCTCTAATGTTTGTACCTTTAGTACATTTTGGAAACACTCAGCCTTGCCCTTTCTGCTTAACTTAGGCCTATGTGTTAGTGCTATCTTGAAAAGTTCCTTCTTGATCATATTTCACCAAATTAAGCCCAAAAAATTATCATTTCTAAATGAGTCCTAATTAAGAAAACAACACAAATAAAACCTAAATATTTGCAAAATTACTAGACAATGGTTCTAGTGTCATAGTTTAGGTATTTTTTTGATCAATTTTGGTTTTCTATTTTTGTTAGTTTCTAATTTTGGGGATGTGAATTCAAAAATGAGACTTGGTAATCCAATAATCAAGAAAATTAAATTTAAATGAGTCGTCCTACACTTTTATTTATTCCTATGTTCCATTATAAATATATGAATTATTATTTCAAAATAAGAAAAATACAATTACAATCTAGCAAAGCTATACCAAAATTCATTTGGTTTTACTTTTATAGTTTATGGTTTAAGATTTGGGATTCAGCATATAGCTTATAGTTTAGAGTTTGGAGTTTCTAGTATTTATGGTATATAATCTATGGTTTAAGGTAAATATTTTATAATTTATGGTTTATCAAATGTATAAAATAAGGTTTACAATATATAGTTTATGTATAGTAAATAGGGTTTACAATATATAGTTTACTTGAATTATATTAAATAGGGTAATTTAGAGCTCAGTTTTTAGGATTTATAGTTCATGGTTTAGGGTTAAGGGTTTACAGAATTTAGCGTTTTATGATGGAACTTATTTAAAATTTAAGCTCATAGGTTTATGATGTTGAATATGGGATTTGGGGGTTTATAAATTTTGTACAAATCTAAAAAAATCTACTGATTGCATTTTTAATGCTCTAGGATGAGAGAGGGTTCTTAAATGTGAGAGGATGTGAAATGGTTTCATTAAAATGAATTTAAATACTAGAACATAATACCAAATCTCACAAAATTATACTTAGTTCACTAAAAATGGATTAAAATTTAATGAAAATATTATAAATACATATAAAAATGATATTTTAAAAGAAAATAAATAACTCTTGAATTAAAAGTTAAAGTAAATAATTTTATTTTATTTAACTTAAAAAAAAAATTACATTGTTTCTATGATTTATTTAATTATATTGAAAGATACCATAAATTTTTAATCAAGAAAGATAACTTAAAATTATAAATTCCATATAAACATCTCAAAATGAGATGTCTCAATATATTTTAAATATATTATCATTTTTAAGAAAATATCTATACCAATTATATATATAATGCAAACAATTAAACTTCTTCACTTCGTTTATCCTTCCCTAATACTGATAAAATATTAAAATGACATATATTTGTCTTGTAATAACACGAACAAAGGATAAAGAAATATATTATAAAAATGTTGAAAAATTATATTACAAACTTGATTTATCCAACTATTTTTAAATAATTTCTAATATAAATTATTTTTTTAATATAGATAGTTCTAAATATATTATTTTGTGAACAGTTTTATAGAGTAATTTTAATAAAGATCACAAATTTGAAAATATATATTTACTCTTAATTTATTCATTTATTCATTTCTTCTTTTATCATTTTGACAAAATCAAATTAATCACTTCAATCTCAAATAATTACCATTGTTTTTTAACAGGTACGTAAAAAAATATTTCTTTCACCTTTTCCTATCTAATTAGTTCCACACTGATATTACTCTTCTTTACATATAAAATAACAAAATGATATATCTTTATGTTGAAAAAATATGAAGAAAACATAAAGAAATGTATTAAGCAGAAATTGATAAATTATATTGCTAACCTCGCTTGTACAGCCATTCAAAAATAATTTATAATATAAACTATATTTGAATCATAGACTCTTAAAGCCTTTATTGATGGAGCAGCACACAGATTTCATTGGCTCAGAAAACAAATAGAGTAAGATACTATAGACACCCATGGATAGAACGCCGGATCTCAGAAAATCTAAGGGCATTGGCTACGGCATCTCATGAGCATACAATTTCTCACATTGGAGATAAATTTAGAAACATCTGCGAATACTTTCAGCTCCCCAGCATCTATATCTATACAAATTATATTACTGCCTTGACCGTCATTTTCGTCAATTACCCAAATAAAATCCCCTCCACAACAAATGACACTAGGAGGCAAAGAATGGCGCAATACGACTGCTTCATGCTTAGATCTCCAGCACAAGCGAAGCTCATCAAACTCATAAAATACCAAAGCATGTGTATGTGGTGGGAGATCCGTTGCTTTACTTTGGCAAACCATTATTATTCTGCCCTTGTACATAACAATTCCCAAGGGCCGGTGCATTATACCTTGCATCCCCAAAATATAACGAAACTTGCTATTGATATCTGCATTCAGATCATACGTACCCGCACCTGCTCCATCTTTAGAAAAGCAGTAGATCTTTAGATTCTGTACAAAAATTCTTGGAAAACCACTAATTGACAAGCCCCCTTTCACCTTTTCTGCCAAGTGAACGCGTCTAATTTCCCATCTCTGCCCTGCAGATCTATAAATCAAAACAAAAAGTTCGTTTCTCCTGACAAGATAAATATTTCCAATTACAACAGTTACCTGATACGTGTTTTCCTTTGAATCAAACATGAGGTGCACAGCCACATCATCAGGATATTTTTTCATGTAAAATGAAATCCTGCTTTTTCCTGTCACCTTTGCATCTTCAAGACAGTGGAATTGCATAGTTAGCGGGTTGATCACTCGAACGGTCCCATTTATCTTACTACTGTAAACCAAGAGGCCTCCATCTCCAGCTCTGAGAAACCATTGCAAGTCTCTGCATCTCCACTCATTATCAAATGTATTCCTGAAACTAAACCTTCTACTGATGTCAAAGAGTGCAAACCCTTTACAAAACCCACTGGTTTCATCATAAAGATCCATCACCAGCCACATTTCTTTGATTGAGTCATCCTCTCTGCATAGGTCATCCGTGCCATATATATATTTTGTTGAGCCATCCTCTATGGATGAGCAACTTCTATTTGTGATGCAATCGGTATAAAGTCCACTTGATCCAGCATCACCTTTTTCCTCTGCATCCATTACTTTACCCTTGCCATATATATCTTTCTTTGACCCATCCTCTCTCCATGGCCCAGTTTCACTTGATCCAGTAGCATCTTTCTTCTCTGTATCCATCACTTCTTTGTTTGTGCTTTCACCTTTCTTATCTGCATCCCTGGCCTCATCCGCGTCATATATATACTTTCTTGGTTCATCCTCCATGGATGAGCCAACTGAAAGCCTAAGCCAATTGCTATGATCTCCGCCTGATCCAGATTCACCTTTCTTTCCTGCATCCATTACTTTCTTCTTGCAATCCCCTCTCCATGGCCCAATTGTAAGTGCGAGCAGGTCGGGACAAGGCTCCTTACTCGTACTTGAATTTGTTTGAAAAATATCCCCTCCTTTTTCTTCACTGATTCTCATTCTCTTACTACCATGGATGAATCTGGAATTGTCAGATTCTCTCAGGGAAGCCATCATCTCTCTGTGAGGTGCCTCCAGCAAAACCCTGTGATTAAATAGAAATGTCGGGCTATTCCCTGAACTTCGGCAGTATGGAAATTTTGGAACCTTCCATTGTTCTGTGTCAATTTTTTTGAGCCCTTCATTGTTTTCAAACAAAATTTGAGTTTCTCTTGAGAATTTGGGGTTGGACAATCTGCAGAGATCACTGTTAGCATGACTAAGCACCTATCTTCGTCCATAGTTCCGAGCATTCAGTGTCCCATGATAAGCTATTGCTACGCAAGCATTTGTATTGGGAACGTCCTTTCTCAAACTACCATGTGTCTTCGTGACTAGAAGTGGGCTTTACGGGAAGAGCTTATGTTAAGATTAGGTCTTTTTGCTAATGTATTTTAGTTAATAAATTTAGGATTTAGTTGTTAAAATATATTATATAGTGTTTTTAATTTGAATGTGATAGTAAATTATTTTAAATATTTATAATTTTTTAATATATAAATACATTTTAAGTAAATTGAATATAATAATTTTTCCTTTTATTATTGTATGTTAAATGTTTTCATGTATTAATTTTTGCAGTCTATTTAATTAAATTTAAGAATATAATGTACTTCAATGTAATGTGTGTATTTCTAATTTACCTTATATTCTCATGCGCTAAGCTTTAAACTATGTTCTATTAAATCAAATCTAAAGAATAAATTGTACTTCAATACCATAGCCTACTACTAAACACTGGTGAGTTCTATTCATTTAAATAAAATTTAACGGATTGTGTACTCCTAAACTCTTCCGTACTTATCTCTCAAATTTTGACAAATTTTGATCAATTAAGTTATGGATATATTTGATGATAAATAAAATAATAATAAATAACTTATGACTCTAATAGAAATTCAAATTTTAAAGATTAACTTCATTTAAAATATTTATTTTTAATTAATTAGAACAAGTTTTATAATAATTTTATTTGAAAACTATTTTTAAACTAATTAAACTATATCAATTAAAATTTATAGAATATATTATATGAATTTTTTTAAAATAGAGTAAAAGGATTTTGAAAGGTTTCCATAAGCATTGCAATCATCAAAAAAAGTTCTTGGTACTCCTCTATCACATGACTAACCACCTATCATATGCATAGTTCCCAACATTTAGTTATTTTTACATGCCCATGTATTTTGGGAAGGTAGATTTTTTAATTTGAGAGTCCTTTGTCACAATGACTAACCACCTATCTTCATATGCATAGTTCCCAACATTTAGTTATTTTTACACACCCATGTATTTTGGGAAGGCAATTTTTTTAATTTCCACTCTTCAAGATGAAGTTATTTGAGATTAGAAGTGGGTTACATGGGAAGGAGTTATATTTTTTAAGCTTTAAATATATAATAAATAAGTTTTCAATAGATTAGAAAATAAAATTTATTATGAATTCTTTGATTTATTATAATTTTGTTTTAAAATGTTTATATTAAAATTTAAAACATTAATTTAAGTCTAAAAATATAATATATTTTGATATAATGAGTATATATATATATCAATATATTGTTTAGATATGGTTATAGTTTATCTAATTATTTTTTCTCACAAAATATTATGTATTTAATATTTATTATGTTAATACTTTACTCTTCATATTAATTTAAATTAGACAAGACTACTATAATATAATGATCCTATCAACTAGGTCTAGTGTATCAACATTAATATTTATTTCTTTACAATATTTTATTTGAATTTTATGTAGTCAATTATTATTGTATTGAGAGTTTTATAGTTAAAGTTCTTTATAATTCATGTACTAACTTTTTAGGTCTATTCAGTTAGATCAAATTTAAGGAATATAGTGTACTTTAACACAATAATTGTACAATACTATACAATTAAACTCCTCTCTCCTGCTTTCATTTTTTAATTTGTTAGCTCTATTAAATAACAAAATCTAAAGAATATAATGTACTTCAATGTAACATTTGTACTCCTAAAATTACTCCTAGGTCTAGTGTATCAACATTAACATTTTTTTTACAATATTTTCTTTGAATGATATGTAGTCAATTATTATTGTATTGAGAATTTTATAGTTAAATCTCTTTTATAATCTCATGTACTAACTTTTTAGGTCTATTCAGTTATATCAAATTTAAAGAATATAGTGTACTTTAACACAATAATTGTACAATATGTATAGTTAAACTCCTCTCTCTTGCTTTCATTCATTAATTTGTTAGATCTATTCAATAACAAAATATAAAGAATATAATGTATTTCATTGTAATGTTTGTACTCCTAAAATTCTCTTATACTCTCATGCATTAACTTTTGAACTCTATTAAGTTAAATCAAATTGAAAGAATATAGTGTACTTCAATATGTACGACCTTATTCTTGATGTTTGTCATGTATAAAGGTTTGACCTCTACTCAATTAAGTCAAGTCAAAAGTAAATAGTATTTGTGTATTTCAATACAATAATTATAAATATTTTTAAAGATAATGTTGAACCTTAATAGCCTGCACCCAAGCGTAGCTGGCTTGAGTCTCGAGTTTGCTCCCTGTTGGCTTGAGTCTCGAGTTTGCTCCCTGTTGGCTTGAGTCTGGGTGCATAGTTGGCTTGAGTCTCGAGTTTGCTCCCTTTGGCTTGAGTCTCGGGTTTGCTTCCTGCTCTCTTAGGTTTAACTCTGAGGCTCAAATTTAAGTGATGCACTTGTATTGTGGTACCCCTTGGATTTAAAAAAAATGTTGAACCTAAATATATATTTAAAAAATTAGATCATCTTCAAATGTTTATTTATTCTTTTATTTCAATTTTTACTTGAAGTTATTTTATTTTAGACAAAACTTACTTTGATATAACTAGAGAGCTATTTTAGTTTTTATTTAACAAATGATTTTTTTATTTTTATTTTAATATTTTAAACTTAATAATTTCATTATTGCTTTGTATTATTTTTTTAATTTAATTTTTCATATTTAATAAGATTCTATTAGTATGATGCTTGTATTTAAAAGCTTCTAGATTTGTTTCTTGGATCATACTTTATGATCCATAATCAAGATACATGATCTATAAATTATTGTCAATTTTATCAAATTTAAGTTAAGATATTCTTTATATTCATTGGTTTTATTTATATATTTGGACCTCAACACAAAGGAAATAGGTGTTTCCACCTTTTGGGAGATGGAACTTAACTTATTTCGTCCTTTGGCTAATTAGGAAACCAAGATCCCTCAACAAAGTGACTCAATTGAGAGAAGGAACTAAGGGTCTCCTTGTGTGATTAAATTCGGTTTCACCATTAAAATGAAGTTTCAAATGATAAGTACAAACACCAATACACAAAACCCTAGAAACTTGAGAGCATGAATTCAAATTGACAAATTGGAATAAAATAGAAAGGTACCTGGAAGGATGATGGAGTTAAAGCAAGGTCTGCAACTCTTAAAATTGTTGTTTTAAAGTGCACTATGACTAATACACCAAGTTGGGTGATTTAGTCTCAGTTTAGGGTTTTTTGGAAGGATCTAGTGTAGTACCCCTCCATTCTCACCTGAGATGTGCAAGTAGTCTGGCTAAGGAATCAGAAGAGGAAGATAAGACAAGAGTTTCTAATGGTATTTTATATGTTGTAATTGAATTAATTAAATAAGGGTAATATTGTTTATTAAAATGTTAGATTAAATTGTATTTAAAATTTTAAATGTTTTATTTATGTTTTTTTTAAAAAGAAAAGTTATGAGTTTATTAAATGATAATTAAAATATTAAATATTGTTTATTATTTTAATTAATTATTTTCTTGAGGATAATTGTTAGAATAAATTATTTAAATTAATTAGATAATGTGTTTTGCAAGTAAAGTTGTAAAAACAGAAATTAAAACAAAAAGTATTGAAGAATAGAAAAATAAATAAATAAAAGAATGAAAAGATGAAAGAGGGAATGTGATTTGATATCTAACTGAAAAGCTTACTTTTAAAGAATTAAATTCTTTTATTCTTAATTTTTGTGAGCTTTTTGAATATATTGGAATATTTTTTATTTAATTAAGAATTTTGTGAGCTTTTCACACATAGAGATTTTATGGAGACAAGAATTGAAAAACAAAGAATTGTGATGCCTTTTTTTTAATCTTCTCAAGTTTTCAAAAGGGATTTTTCCATTCTTTTGTTTTGGGGAATACTTTGAAAAGAGTCGTGGGATTAAGGATTTAAATTCAAGATTTAAGCACAGTTTTCTGAAGAGGAGATTCGAATCAGGAAGGAGAAACTCATCGTAGAGGCCATCGGGAACAAGCAAACATCATCAGATTCTCAAATAAGCGTAGGACTCCAGGTTCTTTATTTTAAATGTTTATTTAAATTTTGTTGTTAAAAGATTGTTTAGGAAAAATGAAATCCTATGATAAAATAATAAATATTTTCTTGTAGAAAATAGTAGAGACATAGGGTCACTAAATTCATCATAACTCACAATGTAAGAATTGGGTACGACTGAATTTTTTATATGTGTTAAAACACTTAATTACTCACCTTCAGTAAAAATTGTAGAAAGACCCAGATCCAAAAACAAAAGTTATACAAGTCACAATCCACTAGTTTTATTATTAGTATTGTTTGAATATAGTAAATTATTTTAATGTATTAATTAATAAGTATTTATATATATGTTTAATTATATGTATTATATATATATATATATATTTGTTTAATTGGTTATTTTGATAGAATAGATATTTTTAAAAGAAAATAAGCCTTAATTTATTGTATGGTTTATATCGAGACAATTGTAATTGGTTATATTGAAGGTTGGAATCTTTTAATAATCATATTAATTTAATTCTTGAATCTTTGGTTTTAGTGAGAACTTTTAAATGATTTCACTTGTGGATTTTAGAATTGCCCAACTAAGAAATATCTTGATAAAATAGAGATCATTTTAGATTATTCCTTATGTAGACTTAGCAGGTATGGTTTATTAAATTAAAATCAGTATATTATTGGTTACTTGGTTTTTATAATAGACCTGTGGGATATTCAATTATTGTTGGTTTAGAAAATTCATCGTTTAGGTTATGATGTGATAAACCTAGCTTATTATCCATTACCATTACTTGATATACTTATACCAATTAGAATATCTATGAACTCATATTTATTTATTGCAATTATTAATAATGGAACAATAACTGATGGACTATAGTTTTAGATAGCTTTAAGATTCAACTTTATTAATTGCATATATTATGTTAATTCAATTTATTAGCTATACATGATTTTTAAAGATGATTGATTGATATGTTAGTGAATAGGAGCTAAGAAATAGTAAAGGATAACATAGTTCAAGTGTAGATTACTATCTTGATTATAATTGTAAATAGTACTATCATATAATTCAAATGTTGATATTATATTGTTGAATTCTCATTTTGAATGACCCTTGAAATGTTTTTATACATTAATAATCAATTTGTATATTATAAATTGATATCGTTGAATGTTTAAGTTTTGAGTATTAGTTTATTGAGTGGTATTTGACTAGTGATAAGGATTTGATATCTATTGTAAGTGCCTATATTAACTGTTTGTTTGTTAACCAAGAAGGATGTGAAATCACTATTTTCTTCCACGGTGGATAGCTATAATATATATAAGTATATGTTTTATCGTGAGCTATCTAGCTAAAAGGAAATGTTGTTATGTCTTGTGACCTTCCTTGTGCAAATATGAATAAATATTTGAGTAGGCTATTTTTATTTTATTTTTGCAAGATTATGCTTACCTGTTTCATCAGTCTTCGGCTTCACCTAAGTGGGTGGCAGCCGCCTAAGAAACTATATGGGGTGATGGACCCTAGAAAGGGTTGCATACCCACTCCTCTAGTATGTAATGTTGCATGGGTCACATAATGCTTATGGATAGAGGATTGAGGTTAGTGTGTATTTGTGGTGTTGTGTTACTTTTGTGTTGGGGTAAATTCCTCCTTGAAAGTCTTATGAGTGAACCCTTAGTTGGTCAGTCAATGAGTTGGAGCAGCTTAAGTTGTCAAACTACGGTGCCTCTGTGAATTATATACGTAGGCAAGGCCATCGAGTGATGAGCTCCCGAGGCATTAGGTCGGGCCCCTAGGACTGTTCTCCTGAGTCTTGTTTGAGATTTGTTGTTTATTTCCGATAAAGTAAAAACTACCATTGATGTATATAGCTTCTCTTAGTGATCATGTGCTAACTATCTTTGATTTGATGTGTGTGCCAAGTCATGTAGACCTTGCAGGTATAGGAATTGGGAGCAAGGACTTGTCGATAAAATAGAATGTAAGAGGTATGTTAAGCTGACCTAAGTAAGTAGACTCTATTTCCAAAGCTAGTAAATCACTTCTATCATTTCTTATAGCTTGTGTGATCATTGAATATAGCTATAAGTAGTGAATTGTGTTGTTATCTTTGTTTTCGTTGTTAGTTGATTGTGAAGTAACCTCGTGTGCCCCAAAGAACTAAGTGTAATAGTGTAAAGTAATGTGTTATGTGATTATGGTTAATGTTCTTGCATGTCCAACTGTGTTATTTAAAAAAAAATTGTTTGCAATGTTTATTCTCCTGGGTCGTATTTTATGGCTACATCTGTGAGTCTCTATGAGCTGATGAGGGTTTGTCTAATGGTGATCAAAACTGCAATAGACTAATACACTAGGTTGGACATATGAATCCCACTCTGGGTTTTTTTGAGGATCTTTCAAAATCTTCCAAACCTAGATCTGATATTGTTGAATGTTGTCTGAAGGTTATATCAAGGACTAAATCACCAAGTTGGGCGAATGAGTCTCATTCACCTAAACTTGCAAAATACACATTAAAAGATAGAGAAAATATTGTTTTCTTAGTGGATGGGGTTATACCTCAATCAAACCCCATTTGACTAATTAAACTATAAAATGAATTGAAATAACATGAAGGAATGATGAATGAACAAATGAGTGTAACAACTCACCAAACCTTTATGTAATCCTTGGAGTGTAGATTTTCACTTGTATGAATTGGATTTAATGAATGTGTATCTTGATCATGAAACTTGATATGGATTTGAATGCTTGAACTTGGATCACAAATGCTACATCAACATGTTAGCTCAGAAGCATACATGATGCATAAAGACCTTGACATGATGCTTGAATCTCAAATTGCTCCAAAATGCTTGATAATCAACTCTTGAATGCTCTCTTGATAAAAAATAATGATTCTAGATCTTAGGTTTTTGCTCTTAAATCTTTTTCTTAGATGAAATAATGACTAGAAACCTTTGCTCTATATGCATTCCATCTAATTTACCATTTATTAGATCCCAAATGCTAATATTCACAAAATTTGAATTGAAAACCCTAATTTCTCGCTCAAAACCCTAAAAAGTCCCCAAATGGGACTCATACACCAAAGGTGGCATATGGGTCCCATCTACGACGACTCATACATGCCTGTAGACATGGAAAATCTATCGATATACTTCATCCTGATTATTAACAACATTTCATCCTAAATCATCTCTCAGTCTAACCATTTAATCGAATACCCTTATTTAATTAAATTAATCAACTTTACTCTCTTAATTAAATAAATCATTTTATCTAATTAAGTCTTTCTCTCTTGTTAACTAAATCAATCTATCTGATCTAATTAAGCCTATGTCCATATTTAATTAAATAATTCACTTTATCTAATTAAATTTCTGAGGTCTATCTATTAAATAAAATAAATCAAAACCTTGTTTAATTTAAGCTAACCAGTCATCATCTTTTGTTAAATAAAACAAAATATTTATTTAACTAAGTCTAAAATCACATTCTTCTCATCTTTGATTAAATCAACCTATAAATCTAAGTCAAATTTTTCACATCATCTAATCTCTCTTTAAATTAATTAACCTTTGATTAATTTAATCCTAACACAAGTCCCATCCTCTAGCTTTTGCCACTTGCACATGAAAATAGATTTAATTGATTTATTAAATCTCTATTTTCTCTCAAAATGGCATAATGGATATTCTCTCAAATTTGAATTCAAATCCAAGTGGACTTTGTCCTTCCAACAAGACATTTACTTCACCTTATAATTCCTTTTGCCTTGAGCCAAGTGGCATTTAAGATATTTATTTTCCCTCTTACATTTTCAAATATCACCTAATTGCATTTATGGGCACATTCATCAAAATGTGCACATCCTTCATCCATCCATCTCTTGACAAGTGGCACTTGGCCATTGGTTGAAAGTTAGTCCCACATTGCTTCATTTTGGGAATTTCTCCATCTTACCATTCTATAAATAAGAGGTCTCTTTCCTCATTTCATCATCCACAATTTGAGAAAAGTTATTATACTCAAATCCATAGCAATTCTCATCCATTTTTATCAAGTCTTAGTTAGGTTATGCATATTTTCATCTTGGAGCACACTTCAATCATCAACAAAGTGGATCACTCTTCATCACCAATCAACATTGCATCATTGGAGTTGGGAAAGGGCCAATTTTCACATCAAATTGGCACCAATTCCCCCATGGGATCAAGAGTTTCCTTGTTTAATTAGGATTCAGTCTCTTTCTATTGCTTTCTTATTGTATTCTTCATCTCATTTCCTAATGTAAGCTTCGTGAGTGTATTTCATGGGGAACTTAGATTATAGCTTGCATTTAAATCTTCTAATGTGTGTGTTCTTTGTGTTTTGTAGGTACTAGGGTCTTGGTTCACACATTTGGCAGTAGGAGGGAAAACCAGAAGTTCTAATCATGTTTTTTCATCAAATTCCATGCCTTTATGTTATTTTTTGTGTCTCTACAAGGAACTACACCACTAGTAGACCAATGTCGCTATACAAAACTGCTTGAACTCTAGCATTGCTCTATAACACTACTACAAATTCCAAACTTTGACGCTTTGTCATTCCCACCCAAGATTCAAATATTCAAAGTGCACCGCTGGTTCTATTTCCACCCGCTGGAAATTTTAAACTTAAAACTCCACCGCTAACTAAAATGGTCATGTAGCCATGCTCTCTATCCCTACTATAGCACAAAACTGACTGGTAAGTGCCATCATATAGCACCACTAGAAAGTTCAAACTGCACAACCTATGCAGACTCCACCACTGAGGGAAAGTAAAAATTGAAATTCAATTTTTCATGACGTGTGCCTTTTTCATTTTTGATCATTTGGGTTATTACGTGCTTTTTTGACCTGTATTTTGCAGATCTAACTCATTTTCTTGTAGGTTGACTTCATCAAAGTTAAGGAGAAAAGAGGCATGATGACACCACTTTCTCATAATACAAAGTGTTTTTGAACACTCTTAGAGAATTCACAATTTCTCTTAAGAAAACTTGTTATCACTCATGCTTAGGACTTACTAAATTTATTTTGGGCTCTAGAAAGAAAATTTCAATTTTTGCAACAAAGGGTTTAAAAATAACTTCAGGACAAACTTACTAGAGTTTTTTTTTAGATTTAACAATTGAACAAGGAAAATTCCACATTTAATTTGGTGCTATAAAAAGAATTCACTTTTACGTTGTGGTTTTAAAATGAACAAGTTCTACTTTGTTTTGTGATTGCTTACTCAAATTAGCACCATTGAAAAGATGTATGCACTTCTCTTGCACCTCAGGGCGATCTTGAGATTCGAAAGGATTTTTGGTGGTCTTAAGTTGGGATAAAGTGATTGCCTCCACAGCTCATTTTGGGTTTTAAAAGTGAACAAAAACATCTTGTGATTGTGAGTGGAACATATTGCATTTGTTCTCCCTTTGTTTCTAAACGAACGTTGATCCAACTACGGATATATTTGCTCACTTTTGTTTATCTTAAAGGGAATGCCTTGGGGGAAAAGTACTCACCCAATGGAATGACCCATCCAATAACACACTAAATCCATGTGTATTTCCATCCGGGATATAAAAGTGGGTACTGGAACAAAGGCCAGTATCATGTCGTTGGTCCCGACAAGAAGGGAAACAATGGTATCTTGTCATATGGGTCAATCTCCATGAACAAAAAGTCTGAATTAAAACCCTTTTGTGGAAAGGACAAAATCCCTATCTACTTGTTGGTGCAAGAACGGTCATTCTGAAGCCACCCCACACTTTTACGGATTTTAGTAGAGATGGAAGGTATGCCATAGGAGATTCATAGGCACTGATGCTTGGCTGCCTTCAAAGAAGTGTTGAGCCATGGAGGGGAGCCAGTGGGGTCAAGCATCTAACCATCCACTGAAATTAAGTGTAGCTGGACTTGTCCAAATGGGGACTCAACAAATATTGTCTCAAATATCCATAGGGTTGTACTTGTTCTTAAAATTGCTTGATCAAAAACATTGGAAAACAAAAATTTAACATGAACATGAGTTATCAAACCCTTTAGGAGAAGTAAATATCCTTGAAAAAATTCACATGCCCTTGCTTTCCCTTAGGATTCATATCCTTAGAAGTTTCTGGGCACTTGAATTTTATCTCAATTTGTTACTACTAAAGTAAATATTAGGTAACTCTTGCTTTGATTTCCCAATTTCCACATAATACACTTTGTGGGGTGAGAAGAAATTAAAACATTAGACATCTAGTTTCAAAACCTAATCAAGAAGTGTTTGTGGTATTTAATGAAGTCATTAAGCAAAGACTAAAGAAAATTAAATCCCACACATGTATCCCAAATGATCTCACGCAAGATCAAGATAAAAAAACCAAGGATAAAAGCTCTTAGTCTGAAAGATCACCAAAATCATCTCTCAACACTATACGAATTCAGATGAAGACTGCTTTTTAACTTTTATAGAAAAGCTTCAAGAAACAAACCCGCTTTGTACTCGTTCTATTATTTTCAAAACCCAAATATTTTTAGAGAGTTTGAGCATCTTGTTTAGAGAAAAGCATCTTCTTCAAAACTAAGGTCTAGTAAGCAAGTGTCTTTTTTAGGTAAACATAGGATAAAAATCAAACCTTCATCCATCTTTGAACATCAAAACCAAAATCATATCATCATCAACTCTTTGAAAATCTTGGAAAAATCCTCCTTGTTAAACTTTGGGCAAATCATTTGAAACCAATCCAAAATCATCTTGTTTGATTAGATGTGTGTAGATGCATCCTTCTCCAAATATTTAGTCAAATTTTTAAAATCTTGTGAACAAATTCATCCCTTTATAAACATCCAATATCTTGGGATTTAAGAGTTCATTATCCAAAATGAAAATCAAGCCAATCAAAATCATCTTGTTTGGATAGGTGTGTGTAGATGAATCCTTCTTCTCACACCTAGAAAAATTAGCATCTTATGAATGAAATCTACTCTAGGACAACATCCAACCTCTTAGAGTTTATGAGTTGACCCTAAAAATCAAAATCAAAATCCAAATCAAATCAATCCCAAAGAAAACATCAAAATAAGGTCCTAAAGTTTAACATACCCTTCAAGATTTTCTCAAGAGTTCCAATCATCCATCAAACATCCGTCTTTCATATATCTCATTATTACCCTTTGATCTTCAAATCATCCTAAAAATTTCTCTTTTGTACCTAAAGATATGTCATTCTAAAGAATTAGAGGTTTGTCTCTTATATTCTTGAAAAAATTGAGCCCTATTTTATGGTGCAAACTAGATCTCAACACAAGAAGCAAATGGAAGCCCCCAAAGAAACATCAACGTCAAGTGATCTCATTCAAACCGACAACAACATGAATATTGTTCATAGGATTGCTTGATCCAACAATATTCATGTCGGTGTCATAAGATTGCTTGATCCAACAATATTATTAAGCAAGGACACTAGTTTCGATCAATTTAGGATGCACTAATGTTAATGTTGGCTAAGAGGAATCTTTTGTAATAGTGTTAGCATTGAGTGAAGGCTATTTTGTTTCTTTTGAGGGACAATAACCAAGAACATTAGTCGTTTCCTGCATGTTAGGCTCTATAGGGACAGAGATACCTTGTTCTCTAGCACCACATCCTTTTCCACTATAACCAATTTGTTTCATAAGTTCATAACCTCTTCCATAAAGCTTTTTAATTTCTTTTAGATTCAATGGAACTACTAATAATCAACTTCATCAAGGTTTTTCTTATAAAGTGGTTGAGGTGGATTTTTTTGAATTTTCTGTTTACATTACCACTTTTTCTTTTCACTTTTTAGAATATTTTGTTACGATCCTGTATTCTCCCATGAATGTAGGTGTGAAATATAAGGAACCCCAATCATCTTCCAATAATTTTTTAACTTCTTTAATGTGATTCTTTTGATCTCTTTCTTGCACAGGTTGCACATTTGTAGTTGGTGTCAATTTTTTTAAAGTATCTTACTTGTCTTCTTGAAGTTGTAAAATGCTATAAGGCTCAATATCGACTTTGATTGTATACTCTTTTTTGTTGTAGATATGCTTCATTTTACGATGAAGAGTGGAAGGCACCTCATTCATTGCATGAATTCATTGTCTACCTAAAAGAAGATTATATGAAAGATCATGAGGTATAGCATGGATTGGGGCTTGTAATGTAACTTTTTCAACCATAATAGGTAATGTGATAACTCCAAGTGGTTTTTTTCCTACATTGCTAAATCCTCAAATTTACGTACGGGAATCGCCAAATTCCTCACTCTCATTCAGCGGCGCACCCGCACGCACGAGCGATGCCGCCGTGCCGGCGTCGCGCTTCAGGTAATTATGCCACACTGATCCGAGTAATATGCCCACATTATAACGCAGGATGATTATAGCGACAAGAAAAAGAAGAAAACCGTCATTCCATTTCCACTCAATTTTAAGATGTGGGCTGAACCCAACATTTAGGTTTCACCTTTGCATGAGAAAATGAAAATTTCTTTCATCAAATTATCATCAATACTGATGTTGCTACATCATGAGGGGCTGCGCTTTGTTTTCTTTTTGTGAATTTGTTGTTAAATAGGCAATTTAGGTTTTTTTTATATTCATTTATTTAATTTGTAGGAGATGTTAATCAACCTCAAAACCCTCCTCAAAATAATCAACAACCATTGAAACAAGCACATGAGCGAAATGCTCAACAACCACAACAAAAAGACTCCTCCCCCAATTCCTCAACATCCTCTTGGTACTAAACAAAATTCTAGGTAATTGTGAAACAAACTAAACATATGAAAGCAATTTCCAGGTTGAACGACTTATGTTCAATCCACGGAAATGTGAAGATTAATCCAATTTAGCTTCAACGATTACACCAAATCCCCTTAAGCCCACGCATTGACACCAGATACAATCCTCCACCCATTTGCACACACTCCAACGCGACCCACCGCTAAAGGCATGTAACTAGTAAACAAATGGAGCAAATATTACATGTGAATAGTATAGTTATATGAATGGTATTCAAATATTTGATTTTGGATGTTGAATAGGCTAATATTGGAGGTTTTGTAGGAACACCCTCATAGTGCCAGTGGAGTTATACAAACCTTCACATAGGTAATAGAATAAAGAGTTTAACTAATGAATTGTACTTAGTAGATTTGTGTAGTTTATATTCATATCTTTCAAACTCAAGGCTTTACCTCACATTGCATAACTAATAACTAGATGTTGCTAGATAACAATATTTCAATTACAATATAGTTGTTTAGAAAGTCAACACAATTAGTGATGCAATTACCTCACATAGCATAAGTAATAACCAGGACCAGCTGCCAACAACATTTTCTTTTCATGACATTCCATGAGACCACATTTTATTGAGGCTTTTTTTCAAGCAGTTCACTACCTTGTCTATGCTATGGATGCTTGGAAGAAATCTATGAATGAATAATAGTAAGCAATAGCATATACAACCCAATGATTTTTTTGAAAAAATTCCTCAAAGAAATGTGGTCTCGTGGTGATTTCCATCACCATGAGACCTAATTTCTTTGAGGTATTTTTTCAAACAGCTCAGCACCTTTTCTATGCTTCCGCATTTTCCATACATTTGTACCAAACCATTTTATCAAACTACTCACTTCCTTGTTGCTATGGCTAAAATCCTAAAATAGGTGCTTTCCAAAAAACTATGGATGCTTGGAAAAAATCTATCAAAGCATAACAGTGAGCAATAACATAGACAAGGAAATGAGTGATTGCCACATTAGGGGCTCCATTGTATTTCTTGGCCAATGTTTTATATCTTCTACATAATCCTTTTGGGTATCTTTTTTATGATGTAATTTACTTTTCAGCTCTTTATCTTGCACATGCATGTAGTTTCATATGGCAACTAAAGTGGGGACTAAATGTAGCACCAAAAATTATACTCCCTAAATGTGAAAGTATAATTTCACTCTTTATTTAGAACATGCTCTAATGTTTGTACCTTTAATACATTTTAGAAAAACTTAGCCTAGGCCTTTCTGTTCAACTAAGGCTAATGTTTTAGTGTGGCGAGGGAGCAAACCCGAGACACAGAAATACACTCACAAAATGGAGAATAATATTTTCTATTAAAATATGGAGCTCTTACATGCAAATTACAGAAGTCTCAGAAAGAAAATTGCAACATTACAGAAATTACACAGATCCCCCTTTCACAGCATGCGAACTTCTTTTCCCAAAAAGTTACTCAAAAATCAGAAACAAGCCCATAAATAGACCCATTTCAGTTTGGAACCAAAAACAACCTTCGAGATAAGATTTTTGGCGGTTTGGCACCAAAATTACAATTTGAAATTCAAGTTTAAATTTGCAGTCAAAAATTAGCACATTTCTAAAATATGCACCAACTTTCGGCAGCCATAACTTTTAATCCGACCGTTGGATCTTCAATGACAATACCTTTTCAGAAAGCTCTCGAAAAGACAATTTTCTAGAAAGTAGGCCTTCAGCAGACTACTTTGGCGTTTCCACAAATTTTCAAGCCCATCCGAGATCGTTTAGTGCCTCAAACTGAGCTCGGAAGGTTTTTCAGGGCAAAAAGAAGAAACTGGAACTTGAATAAATTTCTAATCGTGAATGATCTTGACCTAATTCTTTCACCAAATTGTGTATTTTTCCATCCTGAACCTTCCCATAAATTTCTATCTTCCCACGACTTCAAATTCAAACATGCTAAAAATAGCAGTTGAGCAGAAAATGCAAAAAAACTGTTCTGAAAGTTGGAAACTCTTATTTGACGAAAAGGTTATCCAGAAATGCAAAAACATCACCAAAAAAAACAACGGGAACAAAAATGGAAATCATCTCTTTTGGGTGATGCAAGATTTCCCTCACACCACTGGATGCTCCTGCATTAGACACCCATGGTAATTTGAGAAGTGACCCTGTCACGTCTCAGATGTTTGAGGAAAACCCAAACGGTCAACCTCTACCTTAGACAACTAAGAAGAATCTTCCACAGGCCTTCCTTTCCATTTTACCAGATATTCTTTATACTGCCTATTTCTGGTACTCCTTCCCACACGGCTATCTAGAATTTCTTCAATCTCCTCCTTCTCTGAAGTAGGTGCTGGAATGCCAAACTGTTCCATTGTTGGTGTTTCCTCTGCGCCACATTCATGATACTCTGTCAAATCTGAAATATTGAACACAGGGGAAATGTTGAATCCATCTAGCAACTCCCCTACCTCATGTATTCCCTCATTCCTCGTAAGATTCTCACAATTTTGCTGTGGGATCAAACTTCTCTTCATCTCACTTGTTATAGGTTCTGCATCAAAACCTTTCTTTCCCTCAAGTGGACCATCACTCATCAACAATCTGAAACCCCACCTCTTTCTGATCTTCCTTAGTCTTTATACCGCATATTCATTGTGTTGATATAGTTCTCTCGAGCATTCATGTATATTCTTGATGTGTTTCTTACAAATTTTACCAGCACTAGTCTTCTTTCTTCTTGGTCCATCTTCCCTCGAGCGGTCCGCGGACTACCTCCATACACAATTTGGAATGGTGATCTACCAAAGACTTCTATTGACGTAATTGAGTTGTGGGTGAAAAATTTTTGCCCTGCAAGAGACTGTCCCAGGCTTATCTCCCCTACTGGGCATCTAAGTAGGTTACCCACACTTCTATTCACAACCTCAGTCTGCCCATCAGTTTGTGGATGGTGTGCAGAACTGAATTTCAACTCTGTCTTCAACTTTTTCCACAAGGTCCTCCAAAAGTATCCCACGAACTTGGTATCACGATCTGAGACTATACTTTTGGTAGACCATGTAGTCTCACCACCTCTCTAAAGAACAAGTCAGCAATGTGGACTCCATCATGGGTCTTCACGGGATGAAATGTGCCATTTTGAAAACCTCCGCCAACTACCAAAAATACCGAATCACTCTCTCTGTGGTTCCTTGCAAAACTAAGAACAAAGTCCATACTTTATGTCCTCCTCCCATGGCCTCGGTATAGGTAAGGGCTGATACAACCTTATTTCGGGTTTCACTCTTTAGCCATCCGGACATACCTAACTCGGGCATTACTGTAAACTTCTTCACATCTTGTGATAACTGAGGCCAGTAATAATGCTCAATGATAATGGCAATGGTTTTATCCTGACCAAAATGTCCTGCCATTCCTCCACTATACTTCTCCTTTATCAGGTTCTCTCTAATGGAACTCCTCAGAATACACAATTGGTTTCCCTTAAACAACATGCCATCCTGGATTATGAAATCCAGCCACTTCGTCCTGTCAACTGTAACAGGCTCTTTGCAAGCTTTCCAAGCCTCTGCAAAATCAAGATCTTCAGGATACAGTGTCTTGAGTTCATTGAACCCAACCACTTCAATCTACATCTCTGTCAACAATGTTTTCCTCCTACTTAAGGAAAATGTCCCCCATTACTTGACTTGCTAATTCTATGCTTTAAAACAAAGGTATTAACTTCGTATTCTACCCATTTATATACTGATTAACTTTCCACTACTCAGATATCAACATGCTTTGATGATCGTAAGAACAAAACCACCTCTTGGGCGTTCGCATAATGTATCCATTTCTTTAATGCTTGAACTATTGCATAAAACTCCTGATCATACACAGAGTACTTTCTCTTTGCATCATTTAACTTTTCACTAAAATAGGAAATGGGCTTACCTTCTTGGCTCATCACTGCTCGATTGGCACAGCCACTGGCATCACAATCCACCTGAAACACCTTATTGAAATCTGGGAGGGCTAAAACTGGTTGCTCTGTCACCTTTTTCTTCAATAGATCAAAACTCTTTGCTGCTCCAGTGCTCCACTTGAACTCTTTTCTATCCCCTCTCATTTTTTCAATCAAGGGTGCACAAATACTACTGAAGTTTCTAATGAACTTTATGTAAAAACTGGCCAAACCATGGAAAGATCTCACCTCAGTAGTAGTTCTTGGGGCAGGCCATTCTAGAATATCCTTCACCTCTCCAGTCATCCATCTTCGCACCTTCAACAGACAACAAACCCAAGTACACTAATCCTTCTTTACACAAAACTACACTTTTAGATTAATCAACAATTTCTCTTCTCTCAACTTTTCAAAGACTCTATGAATATGCATCAAATGCTCACCTAGGGACTTACTAAATATTAAAATATCATCTAAGTACACAATGACAAAATTCTAGAAACTCTTTCAAGACTTCATTCATGAGCCGCATGAATGTGTTCTGCATTGTTAGCCCAAAAGGCATGACTAACCACTCTCCACATAACAGTTCTCTTTTGGTCTTGAAGCAGCTCTTTCCATTCATCTCCTCACGTAATTCAGGACTGGTGATATCCGCCTTCGCATCAATCTTTGTAGTACCGTGGCTCCACTTCAAACGGTCCATCAAGTCATCCATCCTTGGTAAGTAAGGGAAATCTATACTTGATTGTTATTCATTTAGGCTCCTCGAGTCCGTGGCCACATCCTCCACTCCCCCATTCCTCCTTCTATAAGCAAGGTACCGCAGTACCGCACATGGGCTCAGACTCTCAATCAAACCCCTTCCCTAACAAATCTTGAGTTTGTCTATTCAACCCCCATTCCCTCTGGCCAGGAGTCATTCTCAAGTGAGCTGCTTTATTTGGAAAACTAGTTTTAGGGGGATCAAGTCAACCTGATGACTCCATCTTCCTCATTGGTAAACCCTGGGCACGCTAATATCTAAATAATCTCCAAACTCATCCACAATCTAGAACTCTATACCAGCACCTTCACCATTCTCTCCTTATCCATTCTAGTAATCAATGCATAACACATACGCTCATGATTCATGCCTTCTAAAAATTTCCTTCTATCAACATAACAAACTCTAGCACCACTGCATACCTTTTCTTCATCCTTCTTCGGGTTTTCCAACTTTTATGGTCACATTCCATCCTTCATCGTGGAATAAGTGCGTTTGTATTGGCTAATATGTACGCGATATGCCCATCAACCTGCCATGGCCTCCCCAACAACATGCGACATGCATCCATGGGATGATATCACAAAGTACCCCACGACAAATACCATCTTGAACTTCACCATGCACTACTCATTGACCAGAACTTTGTGGTCTTTCTACAACCAGGCGATCCAATATGGATGTGGATGACTTTCCCTTTTCAGCTTCAACTTCGTAACCATCTCTTTTGACACTAGATTATCATTGCTCCCACTGTCGATAATGACCTCACAACATTTGTCTTCACACTTGCACCTTGTGCAGAATAGATTCTTCCTCTGTTCTGGCTCCTTCTCTTCAGTCACCAGGGCTCTTCTAACCACTAGGGCTTCTCCCCTTTCAGCATCATCAGAATGCTCAGATTGAGATTCCTCATCTGCATGTGCAACCCTTCCACGACCTTCTGGCCTTCTGTCTGTCCTTCCTTGGTGTTGTGGACATTCATAGGCTTGATGCCCTTCTTCGCCACAATGGAAACAAGTTCCTCTAAAACCACCTCTTCCAGGTCCTAGCCTAGATCTTCCTCGTCCTCTACCTCTTTGATCACCACTGTTTTGATCACATGGGCGATAGAAGTTATCATTCCCTCCTCGCATTAGCACCCACATCTTCATTCTCCTTTCATCCCTCATTTCATTCCCCAAAACCGTACCTCCACCCTTCCATTTTGACCGGCCTCTTTGCTTGTCACAAATCTTTATTCGCCTTCCCAACTTTAAACAAACCGGTACGCATCTCCACGGTGGTCATCTCCGGGACTGCTTAGTTCTCTTGAATACCGGCCTCAGAACCTTATTAAGATAACGGGCTACCTTCTCCTTGTTGGCCTCTACATGGCCTGTTCTGATGATCATCTTGTAAAAATATTCCGTGTATTCATTCACAGATCTACTTCCTTGCTTCAATCCTTGCAATTTCTTCTACAGATCTAACTCATAGTCCACTGGTATGAACTGTTTCTTCAGTTTCTCCACCACACGATCCCAATTGTTGATCTTTCCTTTTCCTCTTCGATTTCTCTCCAACTGGACCTCTTTCCACCAAATATTGGCATGGCCCTTCAACTTCATTTTTTCAAACTTAACTCGATCTAGGTCCTCTACTTCTTCATACTCAAAGTATTCTTCTAGCTCGTTGATCCAATCGATCAACTCTTCCGGGTTTAGACTTCCAGAATAACTGGGGACTTCTATTCTGGGTCTTTTTCCGATCTTTGAAATGGCCCTAATCAGCCTCATTTGATCTCGATCAATAGCTTCTTCTTCCTCTTCTGCATCTATATCATCCAACTCTTCTTCATCCTAGCTTTCTCCTCTTCTTCCCAGGTCTAACCCGAGACACAGAAATACACTCACAAAATGGAGAATAATATTTTCTATTAAAATATGGAGCTCTTACATGAAAATTACAGAAGTCTCAGAAAGAAAATTACAGCATTACAGAAATTACCCAGATCCCCCTTTCACAGCATGCGAACTTCTTTTCCCAAAAAGTTACTCAAAAATCAGAAACAAGCCCATAAATAGACCCATTTCAGTTTGGAACCAAAAACAACCTTCGAGATAATATTTTTGGTGGTTTTCCACCAAAATTACAATTTGAAATTCAAGTTTAAATCTGTAGTCAAAAATTAGCACATTTTTAAAATATGCACCAACTTCCGGCAGCCATAACTTTTAATCCGACTATTGGATCTTCAATGATAATACCTTTTTAGAAAGCTCTTGAAAAGACGATTGACTACAAATTAGGCCTTCGATGGACTACTTTAGCTTTTCCGCAAATTTTTAGGCCCATTCGAGATCGTTTAGTGCCTCAAACTGAGCTCGAAAGTTTTTTCAGGGCAAAAAGCAGAAACTAGAACTTGAATAACTTTCAAATCGTGAATGATCTTGACCTAATTCTTTCACCAGACTGTGTATTTTTCCATCTTGAACCTTCACATAAATTCCTGTCTTCCCACGACTTCTAATTCAAACCTGCTAAAAATAGCAGTTGAGCAGAAAAAGCAGAAAAACTGTTCTAAAAGTTGGAAACTCTTATTTGACGAAAAGGTTATCCAAAAATGCAAAAACGTCACCAAAAAGAAACAACAGGAACAAAAATGGAAATCATCTTTTTTGGGTGATGCAAGATTGCCTCACATCACTGGATGCTCCTGCATCATAGTGCTATCTTGAAATGTTTCTTCTCAATCATATTTCACCAAATTAAGCCCAAAAAATTCTCTTTTTCTAAATGAGTCCTAATTAAGAAAACAACACAAATGAAACCTAAATATTTGCAAAATTACTAGACAGTAGTTCTAGTGTCATAGTTTAGGTATTTTTTTGATCAATTTTGATTTTTTATTTATGTTAGTTTCTAATTTTGGGGATGTGAATTGAAAAATGATACTTGGTAGTCAAATAATCCTAAAAAAATTCACTCTTTATTTAGAAAATGCTCTAATGTTTGTACCTTTAGTACATTTTGGAAACACTCAGCCTTGGCCTTTCTGCTTAACTTAGGCCTATGTGTTAGTGCTATCTTGAAAAGTTCCTTCTTGATCATATTTCACCAAATTAAGCAAAAAAAATTATCATTTCTAAATGAGTCCTAATTAAGAAAACAACACAAATAAAACCTAAATATTTGCAAAATTACTAGACAATGGTTCTAGTGTCATAGTTTAGGTATTTTTTTGATCAATTTTGGTTTTCTATTTTTGTTAGTTTCTAATTTTGGGGATGTGAATTCAAAAATGAGACTTGGTAATCCAATAATCAAGAAAATTAAATTTAAATGAGTCGTCCTACACTTTTATTTATTCCTATGTTCCATTATAAATATATGAATTATTATTTCAAAATAAGAAAAATACAATTACAATCTAGCAAAGCTATACCAAAATTCATTTGGTTTTACTTTTATAGTTTCTGGTTTAAGATTTGGGATTCAGCATATAGCTTATAGTTTAGAGTTTGGAGTTTCTAGTATTTATGGTATATAATCTATGGTTTAAGGTAAATATTTTATAATTTATGGTTTATCAAATGTATAGTAAATAAGGTTTACAATATATAGTTTATGTATAGTAAATAGGGTTTACAATATATAGTTTACTTGAATTATATTAAATAGGGTAATTTAGAGTTCAGTTTTTAGGATTTATAGTTCATGGTTTAGGGTTAAGGGTTTACAGAATTTAGCGTTTTATGATGGAACTTATTTAAAATTTAAGCTCATAGGTTTATGATGTTGAATATGGGATTTGGGGGTTTATAAATTTTGTACAAATCTAAAAAAA
>VDFB02304413.1:0-24034 GCA_007258455.2 Sequoia sempervirens | reverse complement strand
TTTTAGAACAATAGTATTAATTTGTGGTCAAAGGATTTACCTAACAAACAAAAGATAGTGTTGTTCATACTATTGACACTCACCTACACAACAAAATATTATGTGAATAATTTTGCCTGTGTAAAGGATATTTATTATGGTATGATCTATACGATTGGGGGAAGAGAAGTTTTTTCTTAGGGCTTTAGACAAAGTGCTCCAAATTTGATGAAATGATAGTCAATCTTTAGGTTGTTGGGTCTTTTACATGTGATGGCAATGTTGATTTTGCCCCAAAATGCTTTGAAAGATTAGGTACCCATTGGATCTAACATGCACCTCCCAACTTCAAACCCTTGTAGATCTAGCCTTTAATGTCCAATTTGGATGCAAAAAAAGGTAAAGTGACTTTCTTGAACACTTTGGATACAATGGCGAGCTCATATTTACTCTATCAAGCTCCAAAATGTACCTGTAATACAATGCCACAATGAGAAATCCCCTTGAAATTTGGTATTTGTATCATTTTTTTTGATTCTCTAGGTCATCATTTGATTTAAGAGACGAAAATGCTAAACTTTCAAGAAAATACAATATTTGCAACCTAAATCTCTCAAAATACTAACATAAAGCAATCCTGCAAGCTTTAATACCATGAAAGAGTTGGTATAGAATTCTCTAATACCAAGCAAAATTGGCTATAGAGATAGCCACCTAGGATCAAGGAGCTTCAATGAAAGCACAAGAGATACCTAACATGAGAGAATAATTCTATTCTATCAAAAGATGCAAATACACAATATAATTACATTATAGAGATTACAATGATAAATCCTTGTATATGTATATACAAGGGTGAGACATAGGACAGCATAAGATTATGGCATGTGTCTTAATCTCATGATTTGAGACATAAGGTGAAAATGCCCTAACATTGCAGTTAGACAATATACCTTGTTCACACCAACATGGAGAATGTATGGGTATCAAGAATAATTTATGTTTTGGGATTGTTGTAAATCTGATTTCCTAGATTGTAAATCAGATTTTCTTGATTGTAAAACTAGTATATGGTCTTGTCAAAGTCATTAAAAAGGTTTAGAGAAAATTGAGGGTCGATGAGCTTAATTGCATAATACATAATGTAAAAACTATAATTCCCTATAGGATATAGGTTGAATCCCTTGTTTGGCAAAGTCTTATTATTGATCTCTTTTCTTTTGATAGGTTGAGAGTGGACTTGGGGTCCACTTCCCATATACTATTTTTTTAATTTGTGATATGCTATTCTATTGATAAATATCATAAGCAAATTCCTTGCCTTTGTTCTATTGTGCATCCCTAATAATTGTGTTTGGATAGTAAGGCTGTTTGGATTGGCAACTTTTCATTGAGTTGTTCAATCCCTAATTGCACCATAGAAGTGTAGATATTTTTCAATCAAAAAGTTTAAAATGGAGAATGGCCAAACATGAAAAGTAGAACAAATGATATACTATTTATATAACTAGCAAAAAAACTTATTTCATTATTTCATGCCAAATAATGTTCATAGATATCAAAATAAACATATAACATGGATTAAATATGAACATCATAATATCTATGATGAAATTGTTGGTAAACAGGTCAAAAAATTCAATATCTTTAAGATTTTAGTCTTTTGTGTTTGGTTGTGTAGGTCTTTACCTAGGATAATCTGGTCAAAAGAGGATTTTTAATTCCTTGCAAGTGTCCTCTTTGTGAAAAGAATTTGGAGCCAATCTATCATTTGTCCATTTTTTGCCCCATTGCTTGGAGCATATGGTGCTACTTTCTCTCCTTGTTCAATGTTAAATGGGTGCATCCTTCTTCCATTTTGGATCATGCTCTTCAATGGAATTCCCCCTTCTCTAATCCCAATTGAAAATCCTAGGAAATTGACTCTTCTTCATATCCTTTGAGGGTTATGGCTAGAGTGTAATGTTAGGACCTTCGACATAAAAGTTAACCCTTCTAGAGTGGAGGCCAAAACCTTCAAGGACATAAAAGTTAGCCCTTCTAGAGTGGATACCAAAATCCTTTTGGCTATTAAGGAAAGCTTTGTGGCATCTAAGCTAGGGCACGCCATTAGCTAGGGGAATGTCTCCATTTCATTTATTGATAAGCAAGTGGTCAAAAGTTAGAACTTAGCTATTATTTTGGAGGATAGTCTTGAGAAGAAGAAAAAAATCAAGAGTAAAATTAAAATCAAATTAGTATTTCAGAACTTTTAAAACTTGAAACCACATAAATCAGAAATCAGAACATTAAAGCAACATAAAACACCATGAACAAGATGAACACTAGGATTACGTGAAAAACCCTTCCTGGTAAAAACCCACAACAAATATTGCTTTTATTATCTTCGAAGGGCACCAACCCTGTTACACAAGTGAGCACCAACCCACTGAGAACACCAACTCTCTGAGAGCACCAACTCTCCTTCGGAGCACCAACTTCAAACCAACTGAAGCACTAACTCTAGTGTTGCTGAAGCACCAACTTCAGACTTCTGAAACACGAACTTTTGTAACAAAGAACACTAAATTTCAAATGTTGCCTTCACTTGAATAGTGAGGCTCAAACTTGTCTAAACGTTGTCCAATGTAATGTCCCCGTTTTTAGATAACCCTAAATTTGCCCTGATTTATCAATTCCAACTTCAAACCAACTGAAGCACTAACTCTAGTGTTGCTGAAGCACCAACTTCAGACTTCTGAAACACGAACTTTTGTAACAAAGAACACTAAATTTCAAATGTTGCCTTCACTTTAATAGTGAGGCTCAAACTTGTCTAAACGTTGTCCAATGTAATGTCCCCTTTTTTAGATAACCCTAAATTTGCCCTGATTTATCAATTCCAAGTGATCACCTTGATTTTGGGAATGCTATAGTGCGAGTAGGCCCCTTTTGCTGGTATATTTCTTGTTTCCTCAATCCATATATTATCTCTGCTGCTGTCCTTTGTATTTGATTCAGCTTTGATTTTCCTTTTTATCTTCTAAACTAAGGTATGAATTAAACTGGAAGCAATGAATCAAATGATCAATCTTAATTTGATTAAGGGTAACCTTCAACTATAATCGACTTGATTATTTGTCTTCTCTATGTTTGCATAATAGCTGATGAATATGGCGATAGATATGAAATCTGATATATGGTCTGTTTTCAAATATACATAGAATAGTCACCACAAAATGAATGCAGTTCCTGAACTCCCTATCCGATTATAGGCATGATGATGTCTCCCTTGATTTTCTACTCAAACTCTAGTCTTTGGGACCACGCAATCTCATTGGTTGAGCGTTTAACTTTCTCTAGCTAATATACTTCTTGATTTTTAATGATTAGTGACTCCTCAGAGCTTGTTGGGCCTGATAATTTAAATATGTAAAGTTGTGTTATATTATTATTCCTTCTTAAACCAGACAATCCAATGGTGGCAGGATATCTGAATGCTCCCTCTATCGAATGGTAGCCAATTGGAGGAGCACTGACTTTTTGAAACCCTTGATCTGTTTGGGGGACTGTATTTCCTACTCCGAATCCGCTCTTCATCTGTTGGTATATTTTTGATATACTGCTTTTCCCATCTATAGAGTCCCCTGCATTTAATTCGATCCTTGATATATAGTAAGGTTGAGTCTTTGAATTATCACAATCGAACTAAAACCTAGTTTAGTAGATGCGATGCTCCTTTAGGGTAGCCTCTGTTTTCTCTAGACTGAATAGATCCTCACCTGACTTGGCTTTCATCTATTCTCTTAAATACCCAATATGCTGAAGGGACGTGTCTCTAGATTTTACTAAATGAGTCACCTCATATGCCATGGTTGTTGCTAAGAAGGAATCGTGCCTCTTCATAACAGTTTATTGTGAGTTTAATGATTGTCTTGCAACGACTTAATCGTCACCTCCTTAAAATAGCACAAGTCGTTGTGCGTTCCTCTACATTGTTATCTTATCGTCACTTAAGGATCGTTTAGTCTTAATTCATCTGTTTGATCTCCCGTATGAATGAGTAAGGCTAATATATTTAGTGATTCCCAGTCGATAGAGTTTTAGATTAAGCTGGCGGTAACAATAAACTTCAGATTTAATTTGTTACTTTCATTTTTTCTCTTTTATATTCAATAATTATAATCTTATTTATATTGGTGTTTTATATTCGCGTATCTTTAATATTTATTTTATTATCATTTAAATTGTTACTATTTATATATTTTAATATTTATAATATAATAATTATAATTACAATATTACCTTTGACAATTATTTGATAATTATGATAGTATTTATATAAATGGATTTTATTGTGTATTGTCGATATATATATATATATATTTATAATTACAATATTATCTTATGATAATTGTAATTTTAAAAATATTAAAACGATAATATTTTCTTTTATAATTTTAATATGTATTTACTATTTTGTTATTCATTTTCACTTATATGTATTTCAGGATGTTCTAATTTGGGGACATGATAGTCTTCCCCTCCCCATTTTGCTTTTCCTCAAGCAAATTAAAACACTTTTTCTTAATGTTCTTATCTCTTGATATTCTTGTCTGGTATACGTGTCTTATCCTGGGAAAAGATCGTAACATCTTGTTACATTTAGTCTCTTTCTAGGCCTTTTGGATACCTTATTTTTAAGTGTATTCAGTCTTATAATCCTGGGAAAAGATTATAACATCTCTTCCCAGGCCTTCTGGATACCTTACTCTTAAGTGTACCCAGCCTTATAATCCTGGAAGCGATTTTCCACTTCACAAGCCTTATGGATACCCTATATTTTGGTGCATCCATCCTTAAGATCCTTGGGGGAGCCTTGGCTTTGCCTAGGCCTTATGGATACCCTATTTGGGTATATCCATCCTAATTCTTATATGCATTCACTTTTCTTCCACAAGTTGGCAGGAAGGATGCTTTGATACCACTGTAATGTCCCCTTTTTGAGATAACCCTAAATTTGCCTTGATTTATCAATTTCAAGTGATCACTTTGATTTTGGGAATGCTCTAGTGCGAGTAGGCCCCTTTTGCTAGTATATTTCTTGTTTCCTCAATCCATATATTATCTTTGCTGCTGTCCTCTGTATTTGATTCAGCTTTGATTTGCCTTTTTATCTTCTAAACTAAGGTATGAATTAAACTGGAAGCAATGAATCAAATGATCAATCTTAATTTGATTAAGGGCAACCTTCAACTATAATCGACTTGATTATTTGTCTTCTCTATGTCTGCATAATAGCTAATGAATATGCTGATAGATATGAAATCTGATATATGGTCTGTTTTCAAATATATATAGAATAGTCACCACAAAATGAATGTAGTTCCCGAACTCCCTATCCAATTACAAGCATGATGATGTCTCCCTTGATTTTCTACTCAAACTCTAGTCTTTAGGACCACGCAATCTCATTGGCTGAGCGTCTAACTTTCTCTAGCTAATATACTTCCTGATTTTTAGTGATCAATGACTCCTCAGAGCCTATTGGGCCTGATAATTTAAATATGTAAAGCTGTGTTATATTATTATTCCTTCTTAAACCAGACAATCCAATGGTGGCAGGATATTTGAATGCTCCCTCTATTGAATGGCAGCCAACTGGAGGAGCACTGACTTTCTGAAACCCTTGATCTGTTTGGGGGACTGTATTTCCTACTCTTCATCTGCTCTTCATCTGCTGGTATATTTTTGATATACTGCTTTTCCCATCTATAGAGTCCCTTGTATTTAATTCGATCCTTGATATATAGTAAGGCCGAGTCTTTGAATTATCACAATCGAACTACAACCTGGTTTAGAAGATGTGATGCTCCTTTAGGGTAGCCTAGCCTCCGTTTTCTCTAGATTGAATAGATCCTCCCCTGACTCGGCTTTCATCTATTCTCTTAAATACCCGATATGTTGAAGGGACGTGTCTCTAGATTTTACTAAATGAGTCGCCTCATATGCCATAGTTGTTGCTAAGAAGGAATCGTGCCTCTTTATAACAGTTTATTGTGAGTTTAATGATTGTCTTGCAACAACTTAATCATCACCTCCTTAAAATAGCACAAATCGCTGTTCGTTCCTCTACATTTTTATCTTATCATCACTTAAGGATCTTTTAGTCTTAATTCATTTGTTTGATCTCCCATATGAATGAGTAAGGCTAATATATTCAGTGATTCCAGTCGATATTAGATCAAGCTGGTGGTAACAATAAGCTTCAAATGTAATGTCCCCTTCTAGCTAGACATTGATACATCTGCATGATTATCTTATCAGTGGCCCTCGTAGGCTAATAGGGCATGTTTAGAGAGTCTTCTTGGAAGATACCTTGTTGGCAATTGGCTTCTTTTGGGATTCAGTATTCTTATGGAGATGTTCTAATGATTAATTGATATGTTTCTATTTTTAGAAACCTCATGTTATAAGGTGATGTTATATTTGCACTTTATGTTATGAATTATTATTTTATTATAAAGTACAAATGTAAATTATAAAATAAACATAATAATAAAATATTAAGATGCTTCTAGAAGCCGCCCTATTGAGGAGAAAGAAAAATATAAAAGAGGGTGTTGGCTGCCATTGTTCTCATCTAGCATTTGACATCTACAATTTTATGACCACTTGTGGAGCTAAGGTTTCTGTAGTATAGTGTCTTTGGGAACGATAACTCCCATTGATAGCATAACTGAGGAAGTGAAATACCTTCTGAAGGGTTGCAGCTGTTGGAGGAGTTACTTCAAACTTCTCATTGGGCAAAATTAGTGGCTAAGGGCTAATTTTGCAATAGTCGATTTGGTGCATGATTAGAGATAATTTTGTTATCAATATCTTCCTTCAAATTTTGGCATATTGGAGGACATAGGAGGTCGGCCTATATTGGAGTCAAATCTGATTTAGAAATCAGAATTTTCAGACATAATGAGGAGCCACAATTTTGCTTGAAGGAGTCTTGATGTGGTTCGATTTTGCAAGATAAAGAAGGCGCATGACTTGGGAGGCATAGGTGACTACTTTGGAGGCGATTGGAGGTTGCAAAAGGTTCGAAATTATTTGTTTTCTATCATCAGACCAGAAACAGGGGCGGCTAGCTAAGTGATTTGATTTGGCTTGAGGAAGGCACATTTTGCTTGGAATTTTATTTCTTCATCAATCTTCATTCAAGGCGTCATCTTTCTACCAGGTTCCTTTATTTATCATTCATGATATCATTGCATATTAGGAGTTGTATGTTGCAGCTGTAGGTGAACATTCTCATCAGCAATTATCATTATTCAATACCTTTGTAAATGCCAAGAGTCTTGGCCATCTTGTAATCAGCATTGCATTTGACAATCATTTGCAATCAAGGAGGAATAAGTAGTTGCTCAATTATAGTTGTTATTGTGCATTTAAATATCAATTGTACTCAGCTTTATAGTATGCATGCCAAGTGTTTGACAAAATGTCTCTTGGCTGTAGATGCATTTTATACATGTAGTTTCTCATCTATTTGCATTTAAAAAGACAAAAAGTGATTGCATTGCACTTAGATACTTGCATAGACATTGTAGAAGTTATTTTCAAGCTTTCAAATTCATTTGGCATTCATCATAAGCATCAAACAACAAACTAAAAACTCACACCAGCAAATTAGAACGTTGCATACAAACTGTTTGACAAAATTAAAAGGCAGCAAATTGAAGTAATTAAGGTCAGTTTGAGCAAGGCTCATTACATCAAATTTAATTCGTTACTTTCATTTTTTCTCTCTTTTATATTCAATAATTATAATCTTATTTATATTGGTGTTTTATATGCTCGTATCTTTAATATTTATTTTATTATCATTTAAATTGTTAATATTTATAATATAATAATTATAATTACAATATTACCTTTGACAATTATTTGATAATTATGATAGTATTTATATAAATGGATTTTATTGTGTATTGTCGATATATATATTTATAATTACAATATTATCTTATGATAATTGTAATTTTAAAAATATTAAAACGATAATGTTTTCTTTAATAATTTTAATATGTATTTTGTTATTCATTTTCACTTATTTGTATTTCAGGATGTTCTAATTTGGGGAGATAAAAAATGAACTCCTCCAGGCATCACGTCTTCAACCACATACCCCGCATACACTTCAGATTTTTCATTTTTCATATCAATTAAAATGTCTTTTCTATCACACACATCTCACGATTTCCACGAACTCCCCTTTTTGAAACTCTACATACATTCCCAAAAATAGATCACCAAAAATATTCATTTCAGCAGCTACAACCTTATTACTTTAACGCCATAAAGATGCTAAGGCACACACAAAAATATTGAAAAGAACTCACTTAACATATCCGGACAAATAGAAGCTAAAGATAGCTTCAAGGTACATAAACTCCTGTCAGACACAGCACCTCACGGCTTCACTCCCAACATCAATACCAAGTCAAAAAGCAATAACATATTCTTCGCGCCTCTTCATAGAGCACATCAAAACGACATGACTCCCATACTGAAAAACGACTTTTTCTACTTTCACCCCAATTTATGAATGATAGCATCGTTTTCAAAATTTTCATAACTTCATCATACACACAAAACCAAGAAAGATTGCGATATCATATCGCACAACATGCATAGATTGTCACAATTCAATTCCACCATCCTCACATGCAAAACATCATATCTCCTCTTACATACATGACTTCTCGTAACTCCACGATATTTTTCTATTTTTGACTCTGCAATGAATTCACCAATCAAAATTAGAGGATAGCAAAGAACGCTTCAGTTCAAATTGTAACTGCCATGCTGAAGATATTCAAAACCGCCCTCAACAAGCAGACGGAATTAATTAACATTGAAAAAGACTGAAGCCACCACAATGAAAGTCGTCCTCACTAAAATATAAACCACCCGATACTCAGCAAAGAATGGTCACCATAATTAATACATCAGACTGAAGCTGTCAGAGGTAAAAGCAAGACTATTGAGCCACTGCCAAAAATAGAGGAGAGAATAATGTCTTCCACAAATAGAGCTGCCAGCAGTAAAGATGGGAGTCTGAATAATATTCAAGCCGCCTCAAATATAGTAAATTAATAATATGAAATCCGCCAGCATCTTCACGCCAAGGTTCAACAAAACACGTCCTCTGTTCAAAAACGACTTCACATGCCCACATAATGAACTTGTTTACAAATATTAAGTGATATTTATTTTTAAATGAGCACGTCCTCTCCTTTATATCGACCACAACACATACAGCCAATAAAATGCAAATGAAGCGCCGCCCTCGACATGAAGAATTGCAGAGATAATAAGAGAGCTGTCGCACTTAACTCTTCACCACGATTTTCATTTTGAATGCAAAGTCCACCATATATAAATAAAAATCTGAAGCATTGTAAAGCCTTCAAAGCAAGGTCAAACAAAAAGCTTTTAAAAACATAATAATATTCTTTCACCAAAATCAATAATCTGACACTTGATGTGGCACATATGCTGACATAGAATGGCTGATTTAGCATAAGCCTTGTTGACAAGAAGACAAGTAAGCTACTGAAGCAGACAGACAACCAGCTGAAGCATGCAACCAAGCAGCTCAACACACAGGCAAGTAGCTCAAGCACACAGGCAACCAGCTCAAGCAAGCAGGTAAACAGCTCAAGCAACTCAAGAACACAAACACGCAGCTCAACATTGACATCAATGACAAAATACTCAACAAAATTTTCCATACCAGTGTTCCCGAACCTTGAACCTTGAATCTGTACCCAATTCAACGATAACTTGTATAAATTATAATATAGAACATTAAAATCACTTTATGTGTAAACATTATGTCTTATATAAAATGTGATTAATTGTGGAAACTGTTGGTTTTTGCTACTATTGCCAGAAAAATTCTCCTATCTAGTTTTGGCATTTGGTATATTATTGGCCTTTTAGAAATAATCTCAATTTAGGCACACAGTAGTATATCATTTGAGTGATATTACTTCAAACTTTTGCCTTGTGTTACTTGTATGCCAATGAAAGTTCTTCTTTGTCATGTGGAATAGAAAATTGGTTTCCCATCCTTCCTCTCAAATCTTTGCCTATCCTAATTGTTGGAGAGGGTATCCACATCAACATTAGACATTGGAATTTGACTAGCATCAATATCTTTAGAGTGATTCTTTTGTCACTAGTGAGCTGATTTTGTTACTTATCTCATTTTATCTTGATGTGTTCTACTCTTCTAGCTTGCTTGTGTAGAACCACTAGCTTGAAATTTGAAATTGCTTGTCACATAAAGAACATAAACTATATTTGTGCTCAAGTAATGTTAATTCGCATTTGGTCCAAGTTTTCTTTTAGGAACAAACTGAGAATTAAGCAAACAATCAAAGCAGTGGACAGCAAACACGTTTTTGAGGGACACGAATGTGCAAGCGATGTTTTCAATGAGAATAAGAGTGACATATAACCTTTTTAGGGGCTGATATAAAAGCAGCTTTAGGTTCAAATCTCTTGATGATACCATTCCAAAACTAGTTCGCATATTGGCTTTATTAACAAGTCCTAAAGATAAACATTGAATACTTGTCTTGTCAACAGATTATAAATTCATTGATCACAAATGTACAAATTGTGAATTTGAGTAAAACTAAGGTTATGATCGTTACTACTACCAATAGTGTTCACATTAAATTCCAATATGTTTGCAAACTTGTAAGAACCCTGGTGGTTCTCAACCCCGAAACCCCACCGAAAGTTTGTTTTTGCAATTTTTTGTTTTTTCTGGTTTTTGTGGTTTTTTGTAATAATGCAAGAAGCTGCATTTTCTAAATAATTGCTAAAAATTCATAAAAATTCTAAATTCATGAAATAAGCTCAAAAATGTTCAAGAACTTAGGCGCATCTATTTATTATTTTCCAGAGCTTTTACAATGCTGAAGATTAAACAAATGTATATAGAATGTGACTTTATTCAAAACCTGATTTTCTTGCCGTGCCAAAATAAAAGAATAAATGTACGGGCTGAATGAAAACCAATCTCCAAGCTCAAAAAAGCATCTAAGTAGTCGAAAGAATTTATGTTCTCCAGATGGTACGCCTGCAAGTAAATGTAATGGCCCGGCTCAAGGTAAGAAATTAAATAATACGCCTCAAGAAATTAATGCGATCTCTCGATAGAATCACGATAGGTTCGATTGTCCGGATGATAATCTCTGAATCTCCTTCTGAAATCGATGCAATAAGATCAACTGTAACTCCTGGATGAAGTCACCAAGTTGCAAGCTTCAGTTGGTATTGCACAGCCTCAGTCTGCCAAATCTCTGAAGAGGTATCATTCTCCAGAAACGCTTCGTCTGCCAGAAACCCTAGGGTTTGCAAACTCCAATGCTCAGAGCAAATAGACAAAAGTTGAATAACATAACATAATGGTTCGATTTTGTCTTTTCTGCCAATATATATTCCTTGAGAAATTCGACCCAACACATCTTTTAATAATCATTTAATGAATGATTAAATTCGCCCTTTTTAAACTTAGGAGAAATAATAAATAATTAAATGGCGTCTCCTTAAGTGAATAATAATTATTCACTTTATCAAATATTAACTCTTTATTATAAAGTATAAGAAATACTTTCTAATAGGCCAATTTAATTAAATATTTAAATATTTCAATAAAGTGACTAATATAAAGTCAAAATATTAAATATTCAATAATCATTAAATACCCCTTATTTCTCCGTCTGATCACCAAACTGAATAACTGGGTCGACTCTGAGCTGAATAGTTGAACTAGGTGCCCTGCCCAAAATAGCAGCTTCCACCTGACCTAACTTTCTAAAAATAGAAAGTTCCTGAAAATGCACTTTGGAAGATTTTGCGAAGGCCCAACCTGAAACAACTGCAATACTGGAGCTACCAAACACTGAGTAACTGCCCCAGATGATCCTCTGCACACTCCTGTCAGCCTATGAGGATCGAAATAATAGGCTAACCTCGTCACCAGCACCGACTAGATGGGGACATCACAAAACTTGAGAGTATAAAAATCACAACTTATGCATTGGGGATTCAATTTTCAAGTGCAATTCCTAGTCCTAAGATTATTTCCAATTCATGCATTTGTAAGGATTATGCCTCTCATTTTGTTTTTGAGTGTTGGTAGTTTTAGATGGAATTGCAAAACATTCCTACGAAGTTATGACATTTTGACACTATAAATCCATTATTTTATATGGGATTGAGTTTTGGCATTCGGTCCTAGGGGCAATTGACTAGGCACATATTGAGAGGGTTCAAACTATATTGATCCAACATATGATTTTATGTAACAACTATGCTCCTTGGGGACATGTCCCTTTCCCTAAATGCCCTTGTTCCCTACAGGGGATGTTTCAAGGATGTGGGGACAAGTAGGAAATGTCCCCTCCCGGTCACACTTTTTCTACAAAACTAGGAAACACCCTTGGGACGTCCAAAAGTAAAGAGGATACACCTAGGAGCCATAGGGGATACTAGCCATCGTGGATGTTTTGAGGAGAGCTAGCTACCCCCTCTGATCCAAACACTTTTTTGGCGCATTTAAAAAGAAAAAACTCAAATTTGATTAGAAAGAGGAATGGTGTAATGTCCCCTGTTGGGATATCCAACTTTTTGCTTTCTAGTCTTCTAAATTGAGATACTTGATAGATTTAGAACCAATAATTTTAATTCTAAACTCTCCATCCCATTAAGAGCCACTTCCAAGGGCTAATACTGGCTTGATTATCAGATCAATAGCATATATATACACATTTTGTCTTAAATGGTCTGCTGTTTGGTATATATATATATTAGTCATGAATTACTGCCAGTTTAATCTATAATATGTAGATTGCCTTTCAAACTTCTATCCATATTCTCCTGATTATAAATCCGCTATAAAGTTGGCTTTAAATTCTCATTTAATCTTCCAATGAATATCTCTGGCCTCTCCACTGATCATACGCACACATAAATTGGCAGTTTGGTGCCGGCCTCGATCGCTACCCTTGGTAAAACACTTGATTCAGGCAAATGTTTTATTTTCTCCTTGTGCATGTTTAGTCAAGAAGGTGGTCACTTTACTCCTTAGATGTGACCTGATTTTCTATTCACTATATGCATATGAGGGTGAATGGATGGAAATCCAATACGATAGCTATTTCTGAAGTTAACCTCTCAATCTGTGTAATTTAAGTAGTGGTACTGGTTGATGTCCTTCGCTTATTATATAGCTTGTTTGAGAATCAATCGGTTCTCTAAGAGTCCTTTTTCCATCTGCTATTCCGAAATATATATCTTACTGTATACCTCTTTGATAATTGGGTTATTCAAATATTTAACGGTTCCTTGTCATATCCCACATACAGAAATTCTTGTGGCCCATATCTAGTCTCGATGGCATATTTTAGAATTTACTATTTTACATAATTAATATCGTTGTGTATGGTCTGACAACTCCATCGTATATATTAGTCGATGCTTGTCAAGAATGGATAGTGGTTCAATTGATAAGGATATGCATTCTCCCACGTACTGTTCCAGTTGGCTTTCGGGATATTGATAACCCTCCAATGAATAAACTGAAGATTAGAGACGACGGTCTCAATAGTACGATCGGCTCCTTGAGTATCATCATGACTTGTCTCCAGCGATGGCTGATGAAAGGAATTGAATATAATACTTCCTTGACTTCGTTGACCCTCCACAAAGATCAGTGTGACAACTTGTGAGGAAAGTGGTGGACTTTGGAAGTTTATATGATCTCCTTGGCTCAGGCGTCTATGGTATTCTTTCCCGTTTCCTTCATTTCCTTCCTCTATTTCTTTGTTCGTTGTATTCCGTCCTTCTCCTTGATCACTGGCTTCTAAACCTTAACTCGTTCACTGATGATCCTTCTTCCTCCTAGCATCTGATTTGATATAGGCTTGGCACCCAAGAGATACGTCTCTAACCATTGCCTTCATGCATCCCTTCATCATGATTGTTTAGTTTGGGCGACTAACTTTGGTATTTGTCTTCTTCTAATTTGCTTGATTTGTCCTTTTTTTGGCTGTTTAACGTTTGATTAGTATATAAACAAATTACATATTCTATTTGCATGTAGCTATATATATATATACATATATATATATATATTTATATATATATAGAGAGAGATATATATATGTATATATGTATATATTAGATCTATTTAAAATGTAAATGTATTGAGTTGATTTTCTAAATACTTCCCTTATGATGGGGACATCACAAGTCTCCCCCTCTTGATTTTGCTTGTCCTCAAGCAATTCACAGCTCTTGATATTCCTTCTTGGTGTACCTGTCTTGTCTTGGAAAAAAATCGTAACTTTTTGTTACCCTTAATCTCTTTCCAAGCCTTCTGGGTACCTCATTTGTAAGTGTACCCAGCCTTATAATCCTGGAAGAAGATTGTAACTTTGTTACTCTTAATCTCTTTCTAGGCCTTCTGGATACCTTTTTCTAAGTCTATCCAGCCTTATAATCTTGGGAAAAGATTGTATAACCTTGTTACTCTTAATCTATTTCCAGGCCTTCTGGATACCTTTTGCTAAGTCTATCCAGCCTTATAATTCTGGGAAAAGATTGTGACATCTCTTACCAGGCCTTCTGGATACCCTTTTCTTAAGAGTACTGTAATGTCCTCATTTTCATGAGCATCAGTTTTAGAGGGTTTAGCCTATTCCTGACCTTCGTAGGCTAATGAGCTTGGTTAGGTCTTCGTGGCAGATATCTAGTCAGTTGATGGTTTCCATTCCTGGTTTCAGTTGAATTGGGAGAAATAAGGAGTTTAATTAAGATATAATGACTAATTAGTATTAAAGGTAACTTTAATAATAATAATTATTTTAATGTTATGCTATAATATTATATTTGCACTTTTTATTATAAAGTTATATTTTAAATATTTGGAAAGTGCAAATATTATATTATTTTAATATTTTTTTTTAGAAGCTTCTTGAAGATGGATTGAAAAAGTATAAAGGGAGTGTTGTACCCAAACCAATTTTTTTTTTTGCTTCATTAAGGCATTTTGCTTAAAAGAGTCTAAACCTTGCTAAAATGATGTCAAAATACAGTTTTTGGGCAAGTCAAGCATGGACTTTGGTCAGTGTCATGATAGTCGTCAGCAGCAATTGGTCAATACCTGGAGCTTAGAAACAAAACCTGGGACTCAGAGCGAGACATGTGATGATGGAAAAGCGCTTCACGATGAGATTATACTCTTACAAGGTCATATCAGTGGCCAGAACGGTGATTACAAAGATCAAATAGGTAAAGATTTTTAGCAAAAAGCGGATCTGTGCCCCTGTAGCCTAGGGGCGCTCTTCTTTTTGAATCTTGTTGCTTTTGCTTGCAAATGCACTCAATCTCTTCAAGATTAGCCCAACTTTTTGATGAGCTATCCGGCGAAATCATTCGAGTTGCAGAACTCCGACAACTGAGATTAGAAGCTGAAGGTACAAGAGGTTGCATGTCACAGGAGATTGTCAGTTCACAACTTTCTACGCCCCTGTAGCCCAGGGGCACCTTTGAATTTGGCTCTTCAGATCATTGAATTTGCAGATATGGTCTTCCTGAGATCTTGTCTAATCTATTCTAGCTTCGCAACGCACTAGTTCGCGAGTCAATCCGGGATTCTGAGTGATCGTAGCAGAGGATCTACTACACACGTAAATCAGAGGGTGGAGAAATGTAGTATTACACACCTGTACCTCTGTAGGCCAGGGGCGCCCAGCCTTTAAGCCTGTCAGATGGGGTTTTTAGCATTCGCAATCTTCATGAGACTTGTGTGGAATTACTCCAGCTATCCAACGAGTCTAGCTGTCAGCCTCCGGGATTTCACAAACGCTTGTATGTGAGAGGTCTGTGTAGAATGCTGAAAAGTGAAGACAGCCGGAAAATGACCGAGTATAGAGCGTACATTTCACCTTGGAAAAGGCGCCCTTCTCTTTGAGGTCTTAGAAGCAATTTTCTTGCTTCGTCACCTCCAGAGACATCTCTTGTAAGTTGTTCTAGCTACGCGATGAGACTGACGGTGTGTGAATCAGAGCAATCCAGCTCTCGGTATCAGGGGTCAAAGTAGGGTATTTGGTTGAAAGTTACACTTTTGACAAAATGGTGTTTGAGCCTTCACAGGCTAGGGGCGCCCTTGTTTTTGGGGTCCTTAATGCAGCTTTTAGGTGCCTTACATACAGTCATTGGATGCGGAATACTTCCAGCCACGCAATGAGCCTATCATCCAGTCCATGAGGTTCATCGTTCGCCGTCAGTGGTAGTTTGAAGCGTCAGATGGCAGAATGTAGAAATGGCTAAGTTTGGAGACCTTGGATCAATTTAATCAAAGGTGCCTAATTTTTTGAGGTGTCAAACGTTGATTTTAGCAGTTGTAGCTCCCAACAAACATTTCATCCTTGCTCTACAGGCTTCGCGATGAATATCCCAACTCAGTCTCAGCATCACTCAGTCATCTAGAAATCAGTGCTGAACATGGTCAACTGTAACTTTGCAGTCAGCTATAAAGTAGGAAGTTAGCGAAAAATCTCATAACTTGTGCAAATGGACGCCTGGAGGGTCAAATGAAGACTTTTTGGACTCAGTGAAGTTTGCCGAGTGCATCCAGATGTTATGCTTTTTGGCTAACTGATTAAAATAATATTTAATATTTATTTTGCATGCTAAGACATTAAATGGCGATTTTTCTCAATAATTTATTATTGGTGCCTTTTTAATGATGACACTCAAATTCGCATGATAAAAGCAAACTAAATATTTTAATATTATTCTGTAATCCGGACTTTGAGTCAGTATCAGTTCAACTGGAGGGGGTCCAATCAAATAATTCTTTTCACAGTCAGGGTTTTAAAATCTTGCAGTCATCCTTTATGGTGCGAATTTGCTCTATTGATTCATGGCGTACATCATTAATTCATTCATCCAGCTCCAGTAAAGCGAATTTTCTTCAAAGTAGAGGCGAATTTTCTTTCCAGAGTTGGGCGATTTCTTCAGCAATCAAGTTTGAAGACATCAAAACATTCCTTTTGCAGGTGCAAGTCCGAATTTATCAGCAAATTCAAGAGAAATTGGCGATTTTGGCAGAAGAAAACATCAAAAAACTCAATCTTCTGTCTCAAATTCCATTCGCATGTTTGAAGAAAAGGAAAATTTTGACAAAACAAATCTTCTGGGTCTATTCAGAATAGCTTCCTCGAGAAAACCCATGTGTTAGAATTTTTCAGGAAAATTTACTCCAGAGCATCAGTTCTCGAAGCTCTAATTTTCTTAACTGAAAATTCCTTGCATGGTCGAGTAGAAGTCAAATTTTCGCAAATTTGATGTTCTGGGTTGTCTTAGAATCTTTTGGACAAAACCCATATCTCAGATTTTTCTGTGAAAATACCCTTCAATAGGTCTTTGTCAAATTTCAGAATAGCTTCCTCGAGAAAACCCATGTGTTAGAATTTTTCAGGAAAATTTACTCCAGAGCATCAGTTCTCGAAGCTCTAATTTTCTTAACTGAAAATTCCTTGCATGGTCGAGTAGAAGTCAAATTTTCGCAAATTTGATGTTCTGGGTTGTCTTAGAATCTTTTTTTGGACAAAACCCATATCTCAGATTTTTCTGTGAAAATTACCCTTCAATAGGCTATTTTTAGCTTTCCAAAAAACTTGTCAGAATATAGTTGTGTTCGCAATCAACAGGAGAGTTTTTCAAAATTCAATACACTCAGCTTGAATTCAAGACCAAGTCAGTCTTGACTCATGACTTCATCGGGACAGTTGATACGAATCTACATAAGGTGCTTCCAGAAGCAGTCTTGGATCCTGTCAAGATAAGAGATTCGATACTTCAGAACATTTAGCAGTCCGGGTTACTTGAGGCCGCTTCTATACCTATCTCCTATCTCAGCTCATTATGCGGAGTTTGTAATGTCTTGTACAAGCATTACAACTTTGCTACCGTGGAGATATGTTAGTAGATGGACGAAGTTATAAGGGGAAGCCCCAAACCCCGATGTCGAGAGATGTTTTGGTATCCCTCAGCACCCGAGTAGTCTAGTCATTTCTATGGAGCAATGTCAGCGAGCATTCAATGCTGATATGGACAAGTGTCAAAGTAAGATGGCAAAGCGATGGTTGAAGCAAAAGAACAAATTGCCAAAGAACGTGGTTCGCGGTGAGTACAAGGATGAGTATGCGATTCTAATCACACTTCTAAATCGTGTCTCAAGTCATGCAGATGCAAACATATTTCAACCCTAGATGTATTATATCATTGGTCGAATCATCTCTGGGCAAGAGCATTATGACTAGGCATCCTTCATCAATGATGTTCTCCACAAGCAAATCATTGGTTTTCTAGTTGCCCATGAGTTTCACATGTGTTCCTACCTTGTGTACTTGATCACTTATCACGGTCAATTTAGAGGGTTGAACACGGTGGGCATACTCAGTGTTTAGAAAGTCTACCACTACTATGATCAGCTTGAGTTCACTAAGGTTAAACATCACTTCAAGCGTGTGCAGGAGGCTTTCTTGACGTACATAGTGAGGAACTTAGACCGGCAGTTGCATGTTCGTATCTTAGCAATTGCTAGAGCAGCAATGGTTGATTGGGCAGGATCGTTCATTTGAATTTCATACACCTACATCCGCTGTGATATGGATTTCTTACAGGAAATCTAGCCATAAGCTTCCACTTATCCTTTGATAGGACAATCTTCATGGAGTTTGTGAGGCAATTACATGATGTTCATTGTCATTTGTGCTTACAAACATAAACAAAGCGCTAACTTTCCCATGCAGTTCAAAAAATCTATTGGTGTAAAATAAATAAATTGATGCTAAAGCTGCTGCGGATAAGATAGAGAAGGCCATTTCAAGTACCTTTGTCGATGAATGCGCTCTTTATGATCCTTTTAAATGTCATGCACAACACGGCCTTGGTGGTCGTTTACACCATAAACCTACAGCCGGAGATTGTCATGAACCCGCGAGATGATTTCTGAGGAAAGCGACGCTAAATCTTCATAATGGTTCTCTCTCAGAGGGATTTCTATTTTCTTGGTAGAAGATGTGGGTGATTTATCAGATGATGAGGGAGATATATTTCCTCAGTTTTTTAGAGAGCAGGTTGATATGCAACCATTGGCTTCATGAGCTTATCAGTACTAAGGAGTATGCAAAAGAGAGATCTAGGCGGTGGTTATCGAGAACAAAAGATAATTTCTAATTCTACAGCAAGAAGACTAGGAGGGTAGTTGTGCCTAGAACAGAGCCGCCACCGGTGGATGCTTCACTACCTTCCTCGCCTAAACCCAAACAAAAGAAAAGGAGTAATCTGCTGAAGAGTCAAGGCTTAAATAACTAAAAAGGTAAGGTGCTTGCCACCGAGATACATATGAGCCCGCCAAAGAGCTAGCTCAAAGTTTGCCGTAACTGAGGTTCAGCCTTTGCATTCCCTTTAACAACACTGTATCAAATTCAAAATTCGGATTCATTACTGAATCTCACCTTAGATTCTCTCCCACTTCAGAGTTAACTCCTCTACATATTCACTTTCGTCAAAGCCTCTCATTACTAGTACAAATCCTTCCAGTGGCATTAGTCAAGATTAGTCTTGGATTGAGGCTCAACTAGGTAGGAAGCGGAGGTAGCCATCTTATGTCCTTGATCATTCTGATTTTGATCAAGCTTACCAGGATACGCTAGACAAGAGGATCAAGAAACAAGTCCATGTGGAGAGGAATGTTGATATGGAGATCATCGTTGAGACTGTCATACCTCCAGAGGGGAAGAGTTTGGAAGAGATTGAGGTTTAGGACTTCGAGGTGATCACAATCAACCTTGGTCGAAGTACCCACTAGACATAGGTTGATCTCCTACAGGTTGTTATAGATAGTGCAAGGGATGGGATGTTGAAATACGAAGAAGACAAGGCAACCCTCAAGGCTGAAATCAAATAGCTTCATAGTACATTTCTAGCCTTGTCCACAGGTCAGATGTCATCGCTATACTCCCACCGATGCTAGAGCCACCAGCAGAGCAGGGTCAGCTTGATCACTTGGTTGCATACGGCAAGCGTTTGGAGGATTGGGAGGATGAGTTCATTACTAGAGGCCGCTCTATGCTTGCAGAGTTATACCAGTTGCGGTACAACGCACGTGAACTTCATCTACGTCTCCAAGATGAGGAGTGAGACATGGCGATGGGTAAACCTCGAGATGAGATTATGATTGCTCACCTGAGTGTGGCATATGAATCAGTCACAGATGCAGAAGATAAAGAGGCTATCTACGCTTGGAGGACACAGTTGGTTTTCAAGGCGAAGATAGAAGAGACGATGGAATCAGAGTTGGCTGAGAGTAGAGAGCACGTCACTAGTGTGCTCCGGTATGTGAGAACTCTCATGTCCCGCATACCATGCCGGTATCAGATTGAGGGTGGTGCGTATGTTGAGCTTGCTAACATACAGTCAAGGCTCCACGGACTCGTTCATAGTATTTTCAGTGGGGAGACCGTTGGCTGTAAGATTAATCAACTTACAGTCATGTCAGCGTTGTTCGATGAAGCGACCAGGAGTAGAGGTGAACTTCAGTGTCAGATCACAGCTGGTGAAGACATGCTGCACAGACACAGTATACTTAGGCAGAGTATCAGTGCTCCAGACAATGACGTAGTCAACAACCTCGTGGAGGGGTTGGTTGCTCGAGATCATGGCCAGTAGACTTTAGTTCCCACCTTTCAGGATAGACATTAAACACGAGTTAAACTTGGCATTACCTTTTCAAGTTAACTCGCTGTCACATCTCATGCATGTCTATTTTGGGATTATCTATGTTCACTTGGAGTTACATTTAGGGTTTTCATTAACTGATGGTAGTATTCCAGTTAACTTGCTTTCAATAAGGACGTGCATGCTTGCACATTGTCCATTTAGATTAATTGTACCGGTTAATTGATGGTAGCTTTCCAGTTAACTGTATAGTTTGCTTTATTAGGGTTTAGCAATAAATCTTGCATGCATTGCAAGACTGTAGTTGACTCAAGGTGATTTTAGGGTTCCCTACACCTTTTGATGTCTATAAATAAGAGCTTTTGCTCATTTGTAAATAACTTTTGCACGAGAGAGTAATATATGCTGTGCCCACCTTGCCTGTAATATTGCTTATTCTGTATCTGTTCGCGAGTATTTATTATAATGATGAATTGTTATGCCACTCGGGTTTCATGCAATTATTATGGTGAATGCTTATCTTAGTTAAATATAGTGGCTAGTTCGATCATAAATTGTATGCGTGTTTTGTCTTTGCAATTTATTGTCCTAGTTGGCTATCCTTTGTGTTGCGTTTCTAATAAGCCTATTTAGATTAAGCAAATAGTTGTGCCACCTTGCCTTCAAGTTGAAAATTTGTACTCAAAGCTCATCGTATGATGTGTGTGATAATAAACCTATTTAGACAAACAGATAGTTGTGCCCACCTTGCCTTCACATTGTGAATCTGTACCCAGTTTATCGTGTAAGCTCATTTCCACTCCGTTTCCTCATGCTCTGATTTCTTGAGGGGATTGGATAGTTTAAGTTACTTAGTTTTGGGTTGTAGTTAAGTCTTGCGAAACTAGAAAATCCTTGGCTGCAACGTTTGAAGTTTATTGCAAACCTTGTGCCTCTTTCAGCTGAGACAAAAAGATAGGAAATAGATTAGTTTACTTTTCAAGCATTTTTGTCTGCACAACAAGGGAGCTTCCCCTCCTAATTTGAAGAGCACTCATCACGTAATGTGCATAGCTGTCCGTACCAACTTGCACTCCAGAGGTGTTAGTTGTTACGCCAACAGGGAGTTCAAGCCAAACTTCTAGGCAACCAGGAATTGAAGATTGCATTTGATATTTGTGGAGAAGCCTAGGGAATTTTGCAGATTTTCTATTTGTCTTTGGGAATGATAACTCCCATTGATTAGCATAATTGAGGTGGTAAAATATTCATCCAAAGGGTTGCAGCTGAGAGGAAGATACTTCAGTCAAAATTTTAGTGCCTCTTGGCCAAAATTTTGAAGTCTATCATAGGTGATTTTGGAGAACATCTTGCATATCAGATTTAGCTTGATTATTGCATCGATATATATATTTCCAGGGCATTTGGTGGTAGCAGCAGTCTGATATAATTTTCAGACTTATGTCAGCATACCTAGAGGACCACAAATTTATTCATGGAGGCTAGAAAATGCATCAATTTCTTCTTCTAGTGGGGACACTCCATTGGTGGGACCAAGACAACAATATTTGATCATTGAGAGGGGTCTAAGAGGCTGTAATTGATTTAATATCTGCATTATACTTCAGAACAGGGGCGGCTCATGAAGGAGTTCGATTTGGCTTGTGGTGGGATCATTTGACAATGCTATGTGGTTGTCACTCTTCCTTCAGTCTAGGCGCATCATATAGACCAGGTTCTCCTTATCTTTACATGCATTTATAAGCATTGTAGTTTGTTGCTGTAGGTGATCTTTATATCAGACATTTGGCATTATATTGAGCATACATTGTAAAGCCAAGAGTCTTGGCTATCTATATTGGCATTGTACTCAAATTGACATTTAATAAAGGGGAAATAAGTTGCATATCAATTGCTTGAAGTAATGTTCATATTGATTAGAGTAATAGTTTGCATGCCAATTGTTTGACAACATGCCAATTGGCTGTAGGTGCACATTTATCTTGTAGAATTCATATTTATGCATTTGAAAAGTCAAATAAAGGTTGCATTTGCATTTAGTTCTATGCTTAGACATCTTACGAATTATTTGCAAGCATTTAAAACACTCTTGACATCATTCCAAGCAAGTATAATCAGATTAAACTTCAGACCAGCAAGCAAAGAGGTTGTGTGCAAAGTGTTTGTCAATATTCCTTGAGCATATATTCAGCATTTTGAGGTCGGAACTAGCAAGGAATATTACAGTGGTATCAGAGCGGTTTCCTACCTACCTATTGGGTAGATTGGACATTGAATCAGCTGGTTAATCATGGTTACTTCAAGTAGCCAAAAGCAGTGGGACAAGAATATGGAGAAGCTTAAACAAAGTTTGAAGAAGTTGGATGAAAATCAGAAAAGGATAAATGAATTGATTTCACACCCTGCAACCCTAGACAGAGCAGCACGGTATATGGCTTCCATTTTTAAGAGGTCTACATCACAAAACGAAGAAAAGGAGAAACAAGAGGTATTTATAGGAGAAACATCTAGAAGCCTCTATGATGAATTCTCAGCAGTTAGTGACCAGCATACAACTGATCCTATGGATAGCAAAAATCAGACCTACAAAGAGAAAGATGATGGACACAAGACACTTCAGAATGACTTCAAGAGTGGAGAAGAGCAAGTGATGTTTGAAGACAAAACCAGTTGCATTAGAGCAGCCACATGAAGATAAGGTTTCTTGTGATGCTTCATTAGTTACTATGGAAGAAGAAGTGTACGAAGATATGGCTTCTACAACATCTTTTGAGACATCCTATGAGGTGCATAGCAGCAGTACGTTAGATGTTGATTTGTGCATTGATGATAGCACACATGATGTTGCTGATTATGAGGTGAGTGATGCTGATTCGACCTCCTACTATAGTGCGGATTTGGGTGGAGAGAAGGAGGTGGTTCAGGAGATGGAGCGTGAGATGATCTACAATCCATTGTTTGAGATAGATGCTACATGGTCATATGATAATCCACTCTTCGAGTTGGATCACTCACTTGATTCCAGTCCTGAGTTGAGTATTGATTGTAGTGTTTGTGATCCTTCCAGTGCATTCGGATTGCAAACAGGGCTCACAAAGGAGATTTCTGAGGTGTACATGGTGAGGAGTGTTTACAGCTTTACATTTGGTCCTCATGTACATGATTTTCAGATGCACAGTTCAGTGGCGCATGTGATGGATAGTTTGTATGATAGCTTGCCTTGCATAGAGATTGGAAGCAAATACGG
>VDFB02304412.1:0-24634 GCA_007258455.2 Sequoia sempervirens | reverse complement strand
AGTTTGTGTGTGATTGTTTAAATACAGTTGAAAGCATTGATCCCTGTTACAAGGACAATTTAGACAAATGAGTACAGTGAGTGACATATACTATGCTATTCATAAAAACAAAACAAAATTCTTATGTACATTCATTTGAACGAGAAACAACCCAAGTAAGAACTTTTGTTTCTTAAAATGCAAATTGCATTTTATAATTTTTAAATACTTATTGCTATTTGTGTACCCTATAATATAGAACATTTTTTTTTGCATATGCATGCACTAGTGTAATTCTGTTATATTTCATAGTGGTCTATTGTGTGGCCGAGCAAGGTATTTTGTAGTTGCAGAGTTGCACGCTGGACAGTGAGAGACGAATTGCTTGAGGTCAGAAGAGGTAACTTTTCATTTTTTTTGTCTATTTGATACAAGAAATGCAAGTAGGGTTTCATAGTGCTTTAAGGCATTCATATACTTTGATTATAAATTCATATTTTAAACTACTTTTAGTATTGTTTATTCGAATACTATGTTTCATGGGATTATTAAAGAGTTAACTTGGTTTCTATATGCTTCCATATTTTGCATGTGTGCCTATGAGGACAATAACCACAATATTTGACAATATTCCTCTATCCTTTATGATAGCTCATTGGTTCCAAAGCTCTCTCTATAGGACAGTTGTACATTGCCTACAAGACTCAGATGAATGAGCAAGAACATTTTAGTAGATAAAGGTCATGAACATTGAACTAATAGTATGATAGTCACCACAACATTTAAGTAAACCTATGCTCAACACTCTCGTTTCCATTATCAATTGTATTCCCAATTTCATCCATGAAGAATATCCTCAAAGATATAGGATTCATGGATGCACAGGTTGAAGAAGTTCTTCATGGATCAAAGATATGGAGTTCATTGATGAAAGAAATGGAAATCATGGATCAAAGTTATGGCTAACAGCAGGATCTACAGGTTGAGAAAGTTCTTCATGGATGAAATTGGGAATAAAATTGATAATGGAAAAGAGAGTCTGCACCATAGGTTTACTTAAATGTTGTGGTGACTGTCCTACTATTGGTTCAATGTTCATGACCTTCATCAACTCAAAAGTTCTTCCTTGTTTACCATGTAATATAGATTTTAGTGACTAGAGATGCATTGTGATTACTTTGAGCATTTCATTTTTTGTTATTCTGCAGATCTGTGTAGTCACAGGAGATGTTGTTGCTACAGAGTCAAGACCTAGAACCGAGTTACTCGATACATGTATCCATAGATACATGGATGCGGACATCTATCATGGTATCCATAGATGCGTAGATACATGTATCTATGGATATATGTATTCATAGATACATTGACACATATATGGATAGATGCATGTATACATTTTCTCATAGAAACACAGATAGATATATGCGTGGATGCATCTATACGTAGAAGAATACATAGAAACATAGTTGCATGGATAGATAGATAGATGCATAGCTGGATACAAAAATGCTTAAATATACATGTATGGAAATATCAATGGATTGCATATGAAGTTCCATAGATACATATATCCATGGTTTCATGTGTACATAGATGCATGTATTGCAGTACACATGGATACATGTATATGTGTATCTCTGGGCAAGATGCATGGTTGCATGTGAGCCTTGTAAAGTTTGTATATTTTTTATTACTGCAAAGTGGTCTGATAGACAGAGTTTTGGAACGAAAATTATGTGAACATGTGCAATAATGACAATTTTTTAATTAGTAGGAGTTTCTTTTCTAAGTGTGAATATTTGTGGGAGTAAGGAGGGTAGGGTTGGTTGAGGAAATATGGTGTACTAGCTGATTATCTCTATAATATGGTGTTGGAAGGGTAGGTGGTTCCTGGCTAATATTTGATGGGTTATGGCATGGAGCCTAAAGAGACTATGGGAGCTCCTCGGCTAGGTGTAATAGGGCTGGGTGGCCATAGCCTGTCCAGAGTTATTGGTGCCCCCATAACATAAGGGAAAATGCATTTGCTTCAAAGTTTGTAAAGCAATTTCAACAAATTGTCTAGTCATTGTCCAAAATATGTTTTTCTACTAGCATAGTCCTTGAAGATTCTGTAGGTCTAACTGCTATTTTGTTAATTGACTTTGATTGAAAGGTCAAAATGTGAAATGTGGCCAAGGATAATTATACTTATTTATCTCTTTTAATTGTTATATATTCAAAGACTAATTAGCAATTCAAACAGCCTTGCCTCTAGTCAGATGCCATTAAATGCATTGTTTTTGCATAAATGAATTATGCACCTTTAGCTAGTAGAAACAATTTCTAGCTATTGTTTAATGCCAAACCACCTATCACTTAATAGTAAAAGCGACGTAAATATTGATTTTCTAACTAAATGGGGTCATTTCATTTCCATATGCATAAGTTTATTTTGTACCATTATGTAGCACTTACTATTACTTGTGCAATGAAGCCACATGCAAGTACAATTCATAACTCATTCCATTTAGATACACCCAGAGAGAATTACAAACCAAGGTTGTTGGCATCCTGATAAGAAAGATGATGACATACATCCAATTAATGTATGCCACAACATCTTATTCAATGAAGATCATTTGGATAGGAACGTTACAAATCAGAATCCTTATTGGTGTGTGAGTAATTCTCTTTTTGAAGACTTTTCAAGGAAATTGCATGCTAATACTATTAGTGAACAAGTGGAATCAGATTTTTTAATTGACTTTGTTTGATGGGTCAAATGTGCACAAGGATAGTTATAATTATTTCTTTGTTTTAATTATTACGTATATAAATGCTATTCAACAGTTACCTAATTAATTAGATATGAAATGACAGAAGGAAAAAGAAAATTAATTAATTAAGATAATTTGATTCGTTAATTAATAAGGTGAATTATCATGTAAAGGTAAAAAAATTAGAAGTTGCGAAAAAATCCTCTTTGCTTTATGCTTCAATGACAATGAGAGAGATGAAAGCAATTGTGGAGTTAAGGCGTATATCTGTAAATTGCATTTGCATGATAATTTGATTAGTTAATTAACAAAACAGTGGCTCTAAAGCTTGCACTATGGAGCAGTTCTACAGTAATTGAAGATATGTTATCTTTAGAGGACTCATAAGCGCCAAGTTATTGTTAAGCTCTCACATTGTACATTGGACAAAAGACAATTGCTTGTCCAAGGAACTAGTCTTTGAAGAATAGCATAGGTTGAGCACTGTGAAACCCAATGTGCCTATGGACGTTAAAATAAAAGAAAATTGATGAAAGAAACTATTTATTGCCTAGAGCAACTTGTCTGCAAGTGCCCTTTTTTGGAACCATGACAACCTTTGCCCTGTCACTGTAAACTCTTTCCTAGAAAAGACATATCGACACACACATATATGTATGCATATGTATATATATGTACAGATACATCCATGTAAAGACAGATGAATGCATGTATGGATAGAAACATATATGCATCCATATGATTGTATGCATAAATACATAGATGCATCTATACACACATACATATATGCATAAATACATATATGCATAGATATATCTAGAGTCACATGCATACATGCATATATGCATCTACAAATTTCTACATAGATATGCACATAGGTAAATGCATATGCACATAGAGACATGCATACATACATACATGCACTGACACATTAGGCAAAAAGTGATAGCGATAGTGAACTAAAGCACTATGAAACACAGCTCCATTATGCACTTTAATGGAAAGGAACTATGGAAAATAACAAATTATCATCTCAAGTAACTCGTTTCTAGGTCTGGACCCTGCAACTGTAACATCTCCTGCTCAGTGGCTACAAACTCTTCCTCAGAACTAGAGCTTACAAAACACAAAAAACAACACACATAAAGTAATAGAAATGCATACCAAGTGACTTAACTCTATATTAAATGACCAAAGTACCCTAGCCACACGTGGCCTCCAAGCCATTCCACCACCCTCACCTCGAGCTAGATGCGATTCAATGCATTTAATTTATATTCATGCATTACGTATGTTTACCCGCTAGTTTGATAAACTATGCCTTTGCTTAATTTTAATTAATCAATTTATGCAGTCATAGTTTCCTGATATTTTAATGCATTTAATCTACATTCATGGATTATGTAGCTCTAGCTGCCAAATTTTAAACTATGCCTTTGATTAAATTTATTTAATCAATTTATGTGTTCGCATTTTCCCGAATTTGTAAAACAAAAATGATTTATAAAGCTACTCAGACGAATAGAAAAATAGATAAATGCTAATTTTCCAATATATAAAATAGCTTTCCAAATTCAAACTATACAAAAAAAATAAGTAATATGTTAAATGGCAAAACGTGATTGGTCAATGCTGCTAGTTAAAAGCATTTCAACCGAATGCATGAGTATTATTGCCTTGACACTAGGAGCCAATAAAATTGTCACTATAGAAAACAGTTTATCCAAGCAAGTGTTATTAGGTTTGTTATCTTCAATTTCAAACTCCTTTGACGTTAATGCATTTTCTTTGGTGGTAGAATATGGAGATTCTTTTTTTACTAAGAGTCTGGAAGAAGATGACATATACAAATAAATTTAAGCAAAGACATAGTTTAGAAAACTGACAGCTTTTATCAATAGAAAGGGGATGTTTACGGTGACAGAGAAAAAGGTCCTTTGCTCATTGAATGAATACCAAGAGACAAGTTACTCAAGGCAATAAACTGCTACTTTTATTTATTTTGCTTCATTCTATCCCAGAAATGCAAATTGGGTTTCACAATGCATAAAAACACATTTGTACAAACAACTCCCAAAATTATAATTGCAATGGATGACAATGATAGTGTAATGGATACTAATAGTCAAAACACCGAAATACACCAGCTAGTTTATTTTTAGATTCAATGGAAACAAGTATCAGTTGGAGACAGATTAACCTAGTAGTCTATTTATCATAGTTTCTTGAATTCCAAATGCACAAGTGTGAGCATGGTTCTCTACAGGCTTTTCCTATGCATTTTAACTAGATTGCTATTTTGCATCGAGCGTAAAGAACTACTGCAAGTATGGTTTCCAAACAGATTTAAATCAATGAATCTAAGTCAACAAAGGTTTCCAATTACACTTTATACTTGAACCATGAAGCATCATTGCTTCAAGCTGCAGTAGAAGTGCAGAGAGGGACACAAAACCAAATTCAACAATGACGTCATCAAACAAGGATTTGCTTGCTATTACTATGATTACCTATTGAACTCAATTGACTTAACCAAGATTGATTTAACTGATTTGGAGGATAAAGATGACTAATAATTAGGTATGACTAACCATGGTGCACAATTAATTCATCAGCCAATTAGCTTGATTGATCGATGAATTAACTTGTTTGAAAGCTATCATGTTAGGCCAACTAGCTAATATGCCACATACAGTATGACATTTGAGTTTCCAATAAGTCTCACGCACACAAATTTGTTACCATGTTAAAGCCATGTAAACATTGATGTTCCAATTCCATGGGGCCATTCTATTTCCATTTGTCCTAGTTCATTTCATTCCATTATCAAGAACCAATAATTAAATGTTTAAACCAGGCACATGCAAACAAAAATGCAAGTAGGGTTTCAACAATGACATCATCTAACAAGCATTTTTTTGCTATTACTATGATTAACTATTGAACTCAATTGACTTATCAGTCAAATAGCTTGATTGATCACTGACCTAACTTTTTTCAAAGCTATCTTGTTAAGCTGATTAGTTAATTTCATTAATGAGTAAAAGATAGAATTGACCTAATTTGCATGAGTCAAGTGTAAGATTGACTTGTTTGTTAATTGACTTTGACTAATGATTCAAAGATAGATGAGACAAATTAAATTGTCATCAGCAAAATGTGAGATGGACTAATTAGCTGCTACGCCACATATACTATGACACTTTCGCTTTCATGATATAATAGCGAAAGCAATAGAATAAATAGATGGATTCAACATAGACGAAGGGATACAATTAATATGGACAGCTATAGCCTATTGAATATTTTTAGCACAAGAAACAAAAAGGAAGATGTTGGCGAGGATTTTGCAATTTTAGTTTACACCTAGCAATTGCATTTGCTTCCTTGTCTATAAAGCCTTTTCAAGAAATTCCTTTTTTTGCATATGAATGGCCATCATTGGTTTAATTGATTTGGTGTGCAAACATGTTTTTTAACTAACCATAATTAACTACTCAAGAAAATTGATCTATCAATGAACTAGTTTCATTGGTTAGTCAAGTAACTTGATTCACAGTTAACTTGATTAGCTATTTAGTCAATTTGCTTGAATGTTTGCAAAAAGCCTTTTTTGACAAGTAATTCTTTGCATAATTTGCAATCACTACACACCAAGAGCCAACATTTGTTCGAGGAATTCTGTCAAATAGTTTAAATGTTTTTGCTTGTGCTTCTATATTTGCTATGCATATTCATGACAGCATTACAAACCATTATATCTGTCAGAAATCTACGTCTTATGATGCTTAGATGAATGTACATATCCTGTTCTAAAGCTCTTTTCCTATTAAAAGCACGCAAAATTTTTAGAAAGATTGTGTATCTATGAATGTGAATAAGCAACATTGATTTATCTGATTTGGAGGATGAAGATGACCAATAATTAGCTATGACTAACCATGGAACACAATTAATTCATCAGCCAATTAGCTTGATCGATCACTGAATTAACTTGTTTGAAAGCTATCATGCTAAGCCAACTAGCTAATATGCCACATACAATATGAAATTTGAGATTCAAATAAGTCTCATGCACACAAATCTGTTATCATGTTAAAGCCATGCAAACATTGATGTTTCAATTCCATGGGATCATTGTATTTCCATTTGTCCAAGTTCATTTCATTCCATTATCAAGAACCAATAATTAAATGTTTAAACCAGGGAGATGCAAATAGAAATGCAAGTAGGGTTTCATAGTGCTTTAAGACATTGTTATACTTTGATTATAAATTCATATTTTAAACTAGTTTTAGTATTGTTTATTCGAGTTTCTTGTTGATATGCGAAGGTTTCATCTGCGTTTGATAGGAATTATGTAGAAATCCTCTTCTCCATTTTACTTCATGCATGTGAGCCTTGTAAAGTCTCTATATTATTGACTACTGCAAAGTGGTCCCATAAAGAGGGCTTTGGAACCAAAATTATGTCAACACGTGCGATAATGAGAGCTTTTGAACTATGAGTGAACTGTGTGTTGCTTTGAGCTTTTCCGTTGTCATCAAAGCATAAAGGATAGAGGGGTTCTATTAAAAGTTGTGCTTGTTGTCCTGATAGGCATAAATTTGTATTTTAAACTACTTTTAGTATTATCTATTTGAATTTCTTGTTGAAATGCAAAGGTTCCATCTGTGTTTGATAGGTACTTTGTAGAAATACTCTTGTTCATTTTACTCCATGCATGTGAGACCTGTAGAGTTTGTATTTTTTTTTATTGCTGCAAAGTGGTCCCATAGAGGGAGCTTTGGAACAAAAATTATAGTCAATCAATCATAGTCAATCAATTAATCTAATTCTACCTGTGTTTTAATAGTATTGGCATGTAATTTTCTTGACAAGTCTTCAATCAAAGAGAACATTAGCCACACACCAATAAGGATTCTTATATGTAACCTACCTAACCAAATCATCTTTATTCAATAAGATGTTGTGACATACATTAATTGGATGTATCTCATCATCTTTCTTATCAGGATGCCAACAACCTTGATTTGCATTTGTCCTTGAATGTATCTGGTTGCTATGAACTATGAATTTTGCTTGCATATCGCTTGGCTGTACAAGTAATAGTAAGCGCTACATAATGGTAGAAATCACAACTCATAGCATCCATATACACCCATGCACAAATACATGGTATTCAACACATTAACACGGGCATGGTTTTCTAGGGCTAGTTTGTTAATTTCCTTTGATTAATAGTTCAAATGTACACAAGGCTAATTGCAATCATTTCTTTCTTTGAATTGCTATGTACTTAAAGGCTAATTAGTAGTTTCCTAATTATTTAGATACGAGACAATACAAGGATGAATGAGGAAATATGAACTTGCCTAAATGATCATGAATGATAGAGCTATTGGGTAAAATGCTACATATACTGTCACATTTAAGCTTCAAACACTGCCAATGAACAGTAAAAGCTTCAAGACTCTTAGTTAACATGTAAAGGGCTAGGAAAAATTGATCTGCTAACTGAATGGGGTCATTTTACTTCAATTATCTAGCACTTATTCTTAATTGTTTAATGCAATCACATGCAACCAAAAATCAGAACAATTGGAATCTATACACAACCATGCATAGATACATGGTCTCTAACATATTGATATGCATATGGTTTTCTATGAGCACAATCCTTGAACATTCTCTAGGTACGAATGCTAGTTTATTAATTAACATTGATTACTGGATAAAATGTATTCATAGACACATAGTTGCACACATGCCTCAATGCACAGATGCATAGATACATGCATGAATGCACACATATATACATGTACACATGCATACATGATCACATGGTTACACCTATATATGCATTCATGTATCCATGGATGCACATATCCATGTATCAATAGATCCCTTAATATATGCATATATTGAAATGACTACATGGGCTTGGGGAATGAATATTTATGTGGCCTTTACATGATAGCAATGAATCCTATAAATATGCATATATGCATGAAAGCACATAGCCATCAATGAACCTATGCATTTTCATTTTGACGAGCATTTTAAAGAAATCACAATTCAAAAAGCCACTCCCATGGGTTCCAAAAACAGATAAATGCCAATTTACCAATATGAAATATAACTCACAAAATTGAGTTCATATATCTTTAAAAGTAATATGTACAACAACGACAATATGACTGGATGGCTAGCTGGCACCATCCACAAAAAAGAATTTAAAGCAAATGCAATAGTAATCTATTATATACACACATACATACATGGCAACATAGATACATGCATTCATATATACATAATTACATGCACACATATATACATGCAAACCTATATGCATGGATGCATACAAAGACTATGTTTCATGGGATTATTAAATAGTTAACTTGCTTTCTATATGCTTCCATATTTTGCATGTGTGCCTATGAGCACAATAACCACAATATTTGACAATATTCCTCTATCCTTTATGACAGCTCATTGGTTCCAAAGCTCTCTTTATAGGACAGTTGTTTATTGCCTACAAGACTCAAATGAATCCTTCGTATCTCAAGGAAAGATTTGAATCAATAATACTTAAAATGATCTAAACTATGATTTTACAATCAAAGTATCCAAATGCATTGCAACAATGTGAAACCCAAGTTCCATTTAAGATGTACAATGAGAATAAATAAAAGGGAAAATGCATTTGCTTTAAAGTTTGTAGAGCAATTTCAACAGGTTGTCTAGCCATTGTCCAAAATATGGTTTTCTATTAGCATAGTCCTTCAACCTTCTTTAGGTCTAACTGCTACTTTGTTAATTGACTTTGATTGGAAGGTCAAATGTAAAATGTGGCCAAGGATAATTATAGACAGTTGTACGTTGTCTCCAAGATTCAGATGAATCCTTGGTATTTCAAGGAAAGGTTTGAATCGATAACACTTAAAATGATCTAAACTATGATTTTACAATCAAAGTATCCAAATGCATCACAACAATGCAAAACCCAACTTCCATTTAAGATGTACAATGAAAGAAAACAGAAGGGAAAATGCATTTGCTTGAAAGTTTGTAAAGCAATTTCAACAAATTGTCTAGCCACTGTCCAAAATATTTTTTTCTACTAGCATAGTCCTTGAACTTTCTGTAGGTCTAACTGTTACTTTGTTAATTGACTTTGACTAAAAGGTCAAAATGCGAAATGTGGCCAAGGATAATTATACTTATTTATCTCTTTTAATTGTTATATATTCAAAGACTAATTAGCAATCCAAACAGCCTCGTATCTAGTCAGATGCCACTAAATGCATTGTTTTTTGCATAAATGAATTATGCATCTTTAGCCAATAGTTTTAATCAAAGTATGCATATGGATTCAGAATCAAACTCTCAAAATTAGAAAAGGCAGGTTTAAATTATAAAGTGCAATCAGCCACCCAAAAAATTGATTGGATAATTATTGCATTTCTGAGATCATGCCACTGCAACGAAGATCTACTTTTGAACCCCAACTGCTTAATTTTTATGAACCATATAGCATATGCCACTCACAATACCCATTTGAAAAGATTGTCCTTGTAACAAAAAGTAATGATATGATTACAAGTACAATCAATACAGTGAGAATCTTGAATTAACCTTTTTCTCTGTCTATTGTATGCAATTGTAAACAAAGGAGAAGGTTCATTCTAGAAACTCACCTTGTACTACTTGCTTGAAGAATTTGCCATAGTTGGGCTGCTACACGACCTCTTTTCTTCCAACCAAAAGCATTGCACCATGTAAAAAGATTTGATTAGAAAAAAAAAACCATGTGTTTGTTTTTTCTAAAAGAATAGCAATATATAGTACTCCTACTGCGATGGATACTAATAGCAAAAACCATTAAAACACTAGCAAGCATTTTTCTAGATTCAAGAGACACAAGTATAAATGTAGATCAGATTAACTACAGAAACTAATTGCCATAGGTTCTTGGACCACAAATCTTCTAGCAATGAATTTGATGGCTCTTTTGCATAAAGCCTACAACTATTCTATCAAGCAATATTACTTAACTGCTCTATGGCAACATTGTAATTTGGATTCTATAACATTTTTGACATAGTTTTTTATAACCCCAAGATACAAAAATAGTAACGATGACATCTGACATAATTTTTATGCTTGCTAGTAGGAAAAAGGTTTCTACTGCATTCTTTATGCTCCCATTATTTGCATTTATGCCTACGAGGACAACAACGATGACTTTTAACAGAATCCCTCTATCCTTTATGCTTTCATGACAATGGAAAAGCTCAAAGCAACACACAGTCGACTCATTGTTGAAAAGCTCTCATTATCACACACGTTCACATAATTTAGGTTCCAAAGCCCTCTTTATGGGACCACTTTGCAGCAATCAAAAAAATACAAACTCTACAGGACTCACATGCATGAAGTAAAATGAACAAGAGGATTTCTACATAATACCTATCAAACACAGATGAAACCTTCGCATTTCAACAAGAAATTTGAATAGATAATACTAAAAGTAGTTTAATATATGAATCTATGCCTACGAGGACAACAACCATGACTTTTAATAGAACCCCTCTATCCTTTATGCTTTGATGACAACGGAAAAGCTCAAAGGAACACACTGTCGACTCATTGGTCGAAAGCTCTCATAATCACACATGTTGACATAATTTTGGTTCGAAAGCCTTCTTTATGGGACCGCTTTGCAGTAATCAAAAATATACAAACTTGACAGGGCTCACATGCATGAAGTAAAATGGACAAGAGGATTTCTACATAATTCCTATCAAACGCAGATGAAACCTTCACATTTCAACAAGAAATTTGAATAAACAATACTAAAACTAGTTTAAAATATGAATTTATAATCAAAGTATACAAATGCCTTAAAGCACTATGAAACCCTACTTGCATTTCTTGTATCAAATAGATAAAAAAATGAAAAGTTACCTCTTCTGACCTGAAGCAATTCGTCCTTCACTGTCCAGCGTGCAACTCTGCAGCTACAAAATACCAAATTATCACCTCAAATAACTCATTTCTGGGTCTGGACTCTACATCTATAACATCTCTTGCTCAGTCGCTAAAACTCTCCCTCAAAATAGGCGCTCACAGAAGACAAAAACAACACACGCAAAGTAATAGAAATGCATACCAAGTAACTTAACTCTATATTAAATTACCAAAGTACCCTGGCCACACGTGGCCTCCAAGCCATTCCACCACCTTCACCTAGAGCCAGATGCCATTCAATGCATTTAATTTATATTCATGCATTACGTACGTCTACCTGCCAGTTTGATAAACTATGCCTTTGCTTAATTTTAATTAATCAATTTATGCAGTCGCAATTTCCTGATATTTTAATGCATTTAATCTGCATTCATGGATTACGTACCTCTAGCCGCCAACTTTTAAACTATGCCTTTGCTTAAATTTATTTAATCAATTTATGCGTTTGCATTTTCCTGAATTTGTAAAATGAAAATGATTTATAAAGCTACTTGGACGAATAGAAAAATAGATAAATGCTAATTTTCCAATATATAAAATAACTCTCCAAATTCAAACTATACAAAAAAATAAGTAATATGTTAAATGGTGAAACGTGATTGGTCAATGCTGCCGGTTAAATGCATTTCGGGTGAATGCAATAGAATTCCTGCCTACCAGCAGGAACTAATAATCACGACCTTGTTATTAAATATAAAAGAATATTATAATCTGGAAAAGTTTCCTACTTTGTTGCATTTATTTCCTTTAAAAAATGGGGCCAAACGAGACAGCGAGACCACCTAAAATTCTCAAAGGCCTTCCACGTGGAAAAATCAAATGAAGGGGCTTGGAAATAGTTTTCAACGGAAAATTCACACATCATTTGGCTAAGCTCAGAGATGCTTCATTCAATCTGTGATATTGTCTTCTTTCTGATGTTACGAGAACACTTGAAACTATTTACTTCATTGAAGGGCCTAGCAATTATCATTGGCTTTTTCCCTCGATGCATTGGCAAAGCATAATAGATTATAATAGACTCCTCTTTCTAATTGTGATTCAATGAGGCCTTGAAAATATATTTGCTTTTTAAATTATATTGGGGACAAAGTGGTCAACACAAGAAAGGCCTATACCCATTACAAATCAGCCATAAAGGAAAATGGTAGAACAAATATCACTAGGGGAGATGACCCAATAGTTGAGCACCCTAACTTCATGCTTCTCAAAATCTTATGTGGAAATTTCAACAAATTTCCAAATTTTTACAACACCTTGTTTGGCAACACCCCTGCTTATAACTAAGATTTCATGACTACGTCATCAAATATGATGCCACATCAACATGCTTTTTGTCGAGGTGTCCTAAAAGGTAAAAAAAAAAGCCCGATACTTGTGCACTAATTCATGTTTTATTGGTGCATTGATGTGTTATCACATTGATTTGTTGCTTTTTATGCATATTATTCAATTTTTGGTAGTGTAGTGACGAAAAATGTATCCCTTTACATTTTTCAATTGTTTGGGCCCTCCTAGTTAATTTGGACTTAATTGTGCCTTAATTTAGTGTTGTAAGGTGTATCCCTTTACACTTTCAAACTTATTTAGGGCTCCCTTAATTTTTCCATAATTGGCAAGCTTTAATTCATTTACCAAGCCTCTTTAATTAAATTTTCCAAAGACGAAACTCGACATTCATTAATGCCTAAACATAACACTTCTCATTAAGCAATGTGTGTCCTAGGCTTATGGACATTGGACCCAATTTCCCATGGGCCAATGGGTCCTTCCTAGACCTTAGGACCTAAATTTAAATTATGTTTTTGGTAGTATTGTAATGTTGTCAAATTTGTTATTCAATGTCGACTTATGATATTTGAATTTCAGGAAATTGAGGATACATACCTATAAATAAAAGGTTATTTCATGAAATCAACATCTAAGAACCTAGAAGATTTTCAATAGAGAATTCCTGTAGCAATGTTTCAATGATCAAGAGCACTTTCAAAGTCATTCAAGAGAAGATTTATTAAAGTTTTATGGAAAAATTCAAGATATAATTATCATGTCAAAATATTCTTGCATCATGCATATTTATGAGCTAACATTATGATGTAGGTTTCATGATCCATTCAAGCATTCAAATCACTATTTGAAGCAAGATTCAAAGTTCAAGATCCACATCCATTAAAGCAATTTCATGCAAGTTCTACATTTACATTTCAAGGTTTATCCAATGGTTTGTTGAGTGGTAACATAGATTTGTTCATTCTTCATTTCCTCTTTCATGATTTTATTCATTTCAAGGTTTGATTAGCAAAATGGGGTTTGACCAACGCAAACCATCGTTCACCAAAAAAAAAAAAAATCTCTTTCATGTTGTGTTTGTAGATCTAGGTGGAAGAAAGCTTGAAGATCTCTTGAAGAGAAAATTCAAATAAGTTGACAAACTTGTAAAAGTTTTCATCAAAGTTATCTCATGAAAACTCGTCTATAAAATTTATTTCCAACATTTCGACATTGCCACTTGAAAAAATTGGAAGATTTAGATCTATATTAGAGGCTCTCAAAAGTTGTAGAAAAACCCTAATAGCGGACCCATTGACCACTAGGAAAATGAGTTCTAGAGTAGCTTTAGAAACTAACTTTTGGTGAAAGGTACACTCAGATCTTCCCTTCTTTTTTCTACAATTTGATTATAGGTTGTGTTAGTAATGAGCTTAATCTTGTTGTTTCAAGTGTTAAATTGCATTTTTGTGTTAGTTTACTATTTTTAGCTTTTCTCCCCAATGTATTGTTTGACCTTGACCCCTGACCTTCAGTCATAAAGAGATCTATATATTCACACCTTGAGTTCACTCATCTAAGGGTTGTAAGAAAATTATTTGTGTGGATCTCATTTCCTAATGAAATGAGGGAGATAGGTTTATCATACCCCTATTTTAATAGCCATAATCTCTTTCTCTTCTTTTCATTTTAGTGAAACCAGCATTTGAGCATTGCTTCTTTATGATTTTGGAGTCCATTTTAGCCCTAGATCTATATTTTGCATTCATTTTCATTGCATTGCATTGAATTGAATCTCATATACCTGGTTGTGTAACTTGCATTAGTTTGCATCTCATTTAGGTTTTTAGGATTGCTTTATGCATCTTTAAAATCTAGAAAATACAAAACAATTAGTCATTTTGCAAAGCGTTCACATAACATTTCATAATCATTCATTTACATTAGAAAATTGAATAAAAATTTCATATCAAATTAGATCTCCTAGTTTGTCATTTATCATTATTTTGCATTTGCATTTAGGCTTAAATTTATAGAAAATTCAAATTGCAGTCACCTATTTCAATCTAGAATCTGAAAAACATAGGAATCGACTCAAGAATCTATAAATTCACTTTTCAAAACCCTTAGCTAGAACCCATTTACCTTTGAGTGAATGTGTCCCTGATTACAAATTTTTTCTACATTTCAGGGCATTAAAATCTCTATATTTGTATTTTGGTTTGCTATTTTTACTTTGTTGTTATAATTTATAGAATTTATGTTATCCCAATTTGATCATATTAAGCTTCATTTGATAAATTCAATGAATTGTATTAATTTAAAATTGCATTTAAAAGACATCATTTTTTTAGGTTTTTGCATAGCATAATCAGCAAATTATTCTCTTATAAATCTAAACATGGACAATATGTTTGGTTTTATTGATGTTAAACCTTGTAAGGGCTAAACTAATATTCCCCTTGACATTGATTTCTCACAAAATGACATAATTAAACATGCACCCAATGGTCCTCTTTACATAGCTAGAAGAATCAATGGCAAGCCTACTAATGGGATATTAATTGATCCCATTTGTGTAGATAATGTGATCAATGAAGAATTCCTATTTGTGCATGAGATTTATCAAGATACATATCAAAAATAGAAAGAATGGATCAAAATGCATAATGGTTTTTCCTTCCATATGATAGGTTCAATAAATCCCCCTTTAAAAGTTAGATCAAAACAATTAAATGTCTCATTCACCATCATCCCACCTTCAAACCAATTTTGTGTGAAGTTAGGCTACCCATGGCTTTGCTGCATGAATGACATCCTGTCAGTTGTATATAAATGTTTAAAGTTTCCATTCGGAAATGAGATCTTTACTGTGCATCATAGTGGCTTCAATCTTGTGTTTTCCCATGGGAACTTCTCATTGGATTGCTTTTGGCCCAAACCTATAAAGCCTATTAGACCCCGTGAGGACTTTTTTTCAAATCCTACCAAAAGTTTAAGGAAAAGCGCATAATTGAATTATCCCTTATCAATATTCCTCAATCCATGATTGAGCCTCCTATACTTGATGAGATTATGATTGGGCCAAAATCCCTTCCAAGTAACCAAGACATACCCATCACAAATCCTCCCCTGTTTCATATAAGAGACCACAAGATAATCAAATAAGTCTCGTTACGCCTCCTAAAGTCAAAAAAGTTTACAAAAATAAAGAGAAAGTGGTTGAATAGCCTCCAATTGTTCCTTTCATTCCTCCCTTCAAGAAATAAAATAAGCATATGGTTGATAAACCTACCCCTACACAATCATAACTTAAAAATTGAATGAAAAGAAACTAAGATGCTAGAGATCGTAGGCATGGACATCATGCTATTGCTCATTTGTTGCAAGAAAAAGAAGAAAATAACAACATAGAAAATCAAAATCCAAAATTATCTAAAGCAATGCATAATGCCTCTCCACCTTCGTCACAACTTAAACAACAATAAGTTTCTATGGATATTGTTGGTAGATGTGATATTATGATAAACTTGGATGATGATAATGAAACTGCTAAGATTAATGAGGAAATGAATAAAGAGCTAAATTCATTATTTTCCTCTTCCATGAGATTAAATGATGATGCTCCTAATAAAAGTGTTGATCTTGGTTCTTTTCCTAGTTTGGCACTTGATGTTTTCCCTTTAGCTAGTTGTCTGCCTTTGACATATGCTGAACAAGATTTAGATGAGGATGACCTTCTATAGGTTGAATCACATGTGCCTTTCTATTCTTGTCTTTGTTTCCTTTTTCATGCTCTTTATGTGATTACATGTGCATAATGTGATCCCCCGTATTGTTCTATTTGATGTATCTCTTCATGTCCATTCGTCTATTTGTAACTACATTTTTCTATATGTTGTAAACATTTATCTTTTTCTTTGTCTTGTGTTTTCCTTTTGGGAATGATGCAAGGTTTCGAGACATTCAGGTCTCTTCCATGTTGACCCAAAATATTTCTCTCTTTTTTTTCTCTCTATGTGTCATTCTTCTTGTTCTATGAGTATTTGGGGAATGATGACGTTTTCGATAGTGTTCATAGACAAGATATTATGATAAACATGGATGATGATAATGAAACTGCTAAGATTAATGAGGAAGTGCATAAAGAGCTAAATTCATTATTTTCCTCTTCCATGAGCTTAAATGATGATGCTCCTAATAAAAGTGTTGAGCTTGGTGCTTTTCCTAGTTTGGCACTTGATGTTGTCCCTTTAGCTAGTTTTCTACCTTCTACATATACTGAACAAGATTTAGATGAGGATGACCTTCTATAGGTTGACTCACATGTGCCTTACTATTCCTGTCTTTGTTTCCTTTTTCATGTTCATTATGTTCTTGCATGTGCATAATGTGATCCCTCGTATCGTTCTATTTGATGTATCTCTTCATGTGCATTCCTCTATTTTTAACTAAATTCTTCTATGTGTTGTAAACATTTATCTTTTTCTTTGTCTTGTGTTTTCCTTTTGGGAATGATGCAAGGTTTTGAGACATTCAGGTCTCTTCCATGTTAACCCAAAATCTTTTTTTTTTTCACTCTCTATGTGTCATTCTTCCTATTCTGTGAGTATTTGGGGAATGATGATGTTTTCAATCTCCATAACATCATTGTATCAAAGACATATTGACCCTAAATCCGTAGATCCCTTATGTGCTGTGGGATTTTATTTTGGGGGAAACCCCTCTCTCTTTCATGATGTAGCTTGATTTTGAAACATATGACTTAGCATATGACTTTTTGAATAAGCTCTTATGTTTTCTTTATTGTTAGCATTAATTTTTTGCTACTTTAAAGTATATTACTCGTAGCATGGTGTTTATCTATTTATTTCAAATGGGGGCCTACATTGGCATTATTATTTATGTAATTTTTTTATGTTCCTTATGTTTCATTTTGTGATTTTATTACTTCTTGTGATTTTCCTTTTTCTTGGTGGTGTCATTAGGTTTGATGTCCTCCAAGAGTGTGACCTTTCTTGGAATACAAATTTCCTCTTAGAGGTGATTCTACATGTTGCATTCTCTAAGGTGTGAATCTTTTATCCTTGACTTGTCCTCTCTTGGAGACATTAGGGAGGATGTTCCCTAAGAGGAGACCTTACATGAACTATGTGAAATCACTTTGAACATGTTTACTTGCATTTTTGTTCATAAGTATGAACTAAAGATTTTTGTGTTGTTTAGGATGCTATGACTCTCTTGCTCAATTAGGGTTTTTCAGCTAAAGGAGAGAGATAGATCCTACACAAAATCTAGGTGGTTCACTCAAACTAATGTAAGTACAATGAAAGTATACCTAAATGCAATGATATAAGTGGAACAAACTGATAAAATTGATTGATTATTTATGCAAAGCCTAAGAAATATGAAGTGTTTGAAAACGCGGTGTTGTTTACCAAAGACCTAAGAAGATGAATAAAAATGCACACTTTGTTTTGACAGGCACCTCCAATGGGACTCATTTTCCACCCATGGTGAATCAATCATTTTTTTAGTTTTGAGAATTCAAGTTTCAGACCTACACTTTGTCATCTGTACAACACTTCTTGGTGGAAACCTAGATCTGAATCTCTGAAAAAAACCTACAAAACAACTTTTAATTTGTTTTCTAATGGGGTTTTTTCCTTTGTCAAACCCCTAATTGGGTAGTTAAACCTTGAAGAGATTAAATTTGTATAAAACCCTAGCCCTAAGTGTGTCTAAGACTAGGAAAATATGAAGTAATATAAAATCCTACTCTAAAGTGCTAGAATAAGATAAGTAAATGTGATTTGAATGATGCAAGACTTCAATCCAAGAAACCCTACAACATTTCAAATGAATTTAAATGACATGAAAACCTTAAATCTGAAGATAGAGAGAAAATGAAAGATGGAATCACTTTGAAAACAAGCCATAAGGTGTGATTTGATGGCTAGTTGCATCTCCTTAGCCTAGATTTCTCCATGATTCCCCATAGGAATCCATGATCAACTCTTGGAAATGTTGGATCTTGAATGAAAAGTGAGCTTGAAGACTTGCAAAAACCCTATCTTGTTGTCCAAAAGCTTCAACTTTGTTGTAGAAATGCTAATAAAACTTCTTGTGGAAGATTCTCAATACTTTACTTTTGAAATTGCTTTGTAAAAATGACTAGGAGATGTGAAAAATGACCTAAAATGTGTATTTATAAGCATCAATACCTAATTTTATTGTTATTAAGACCCAAGAGGGTGAAATCCACTGAAAAATTGAATTAAGTCAGAGAAATTTCTGCACAAAATTGAAATTTTTCCCATAAAGGACCCATTAACCACCCTTGGCAAATGGGTCCCACTAGAGAGGACTCATTCACCCAAGGTGGCGAATGGGTCCCATTAATGGATTTTGGAGGTGGGTTTTTGAGATATGAATGAATTAAGTATTATTTGTCAAGATTTGTATGATTTTTAAGTGAAATGGACTTCTAGATCAAAAATAATGGGTCTTAGGGGCCTATAAATGTTGTTTTGAAGAATGATTAATGAAAGGGTACTCAAAAGTAGCTCCAAATTGATCATGAAATTGTCTCTTTTTTCCAAGAGCGTCCATGTTCCTATGCCACATTTAGCCCCCACTTTAGCACCCATATGACTCTACATGCATATGTAAGCTAAAGGACTCTAAACAATACACTTTATTGCACAAATGGATACTCATTCAAAAGATGGGAGAATGAAGTCCCTATTGTAGTTATCTATAAAACCACAACATTAGGAACCACATCCTGCAACACAAATTCGTTAATTGTCCAAAAATCCTTTTATCTAACATCTATAAATCAACTTCAAGGGTGGATGTATGTCCCCCCTTGATTTCACTTCCTTTACGGAGCTGGAATCAAGGTAGGAATCTAGCCACGTTGAAGAAGGAGTAATCATATTGTAGGGAATTTACAAGTACCATTTCACATAACAATAGATGATTGATGGTTTTAGGTACAAAATCATGATTCCAACGCATCAAACGACATAAAAAATGGAGCTCCCTAGCTCCTGTTATGTTGTTTGGAAGAAGAAGTACTTTATTAACTCTTAAGATAGAAAATAACCCTATTGTAATGCATAAGAGTAAAAAGAATGAAAATAGGTTAAAAGAGGTAAAAGAGAGTAATTTGTCACTTACTATTGCATTTTACCTTCGTGTAGCATGAGAGGGATGAGTAAGATGAGAAGATGTTGACTAGATGAGATTACAGGCCCTCATGGCTGGATGTGCTTTGAGACCAGGTGGCATACGGTGAGCTATATCGCAAGGTGAGTTGATTCGGTGACCTTTGCTTAGTGATTTTTCAATGATTTAATGATTTTTATGCATATATAGGTTAATTTAGGATCTCAAAAAAAAAGTTCGCCAAGTGCCCCCTCTTTCCGCAAAGTGTCCCATTTATTTGCAAAGTGTCCCTTTTGTTCGCAAAGTGTCATGTTTCTTTGCAAAGTGTCCCATTTCTTTGTGAAGTGTCATGTTTCTTTGCGAATTGTCCTAAAAGGGTGTTAAAGTGTCTAGGGCCTTTAGAGAAGATCACTAGAAGAACTTTAGTACACTTGCATGATGAATAATGTAAAAATGAACGATGTCACTTGAATTTTTAGAGCATATTGTTGTGATTTTTATAGGTACCCACCTGGTCATGGCAACAACTAGGGGACAGAAAATTAAGCTTTTTGAGAGACCTAGCCCCAACACTATCAACAAAGGAGACATAGCACCTTCAGGCGGTTGGAATCTATTGGGCATACCTTATGCCTCCCATGAGATACCACAATGCCATGTTGATGGCCCTATACAAGCGTTGGAATGCTTATACATGTACATTTAACCTCCCGACTGGGGAGATGACCATTACCTTAGAGGATGTACACCAGATTCTCTAAGTTCCTATTTGAGGAGAATGGGTACAATTTTGAGGAGATCAGTCATCTCATGAGTGGAAGGTTGACATGTAGTATTGCCTTGATAGACCAGTTCATGATGAGCACATGAGGGTGCAAATCAAGATACCAATGCTACTATATTCGTGGGCCCCTATAGTGAGATGTATTATGATACACATGGTGGCACTGGTACTCAATCCAAATGGATGAGCATCACAACTTGATAGAGGATTAGTTCAATTGATTTATGGGATGGTAGAGCACAGGATGGTCTACGCTTGGGAATGCTGCATCCTGGCACATTTGTATTACGATTTGGGTCAATTTGTTTTTTGGGAGATAGACACTATGGTGCACTACATGCTTCTATAGGTGTGGTTCCTTGACGATATTACATGCACCAGGCTTGACGGTTTCCCATGTGTTGTAGGTGCACGGTATCCACGAGCCTTCGACTATCCTATATGATGCTTGTAGTAGTATGGATATGTGCATTTTTTGAGAGTCGGGTTTGACCGGCTTGAGGATGAGACCCTTTGAAGACTTTATCAATTGAAACTATAGTGGCCAAATCATACCAGATAGTTGAGGAGGATGCAGATGGATAGATTTTTTTTGGTTGACATGACTACGTAGTAACTCCATTTTATTATTGTCAAGTCATGCAGTAGTTTGGACAGGTGCAGACACCATCGAGGGTGTGCCCCTTTATCAGGAGATTAGGGCAGAGTGCCCAGAGGCTAGGTGATACCGTATGGCTCACTATAGACCATGTATTCTAGAGTGACTTCAACTACTTAGAGCATGATCAGGCACCAGTCTCTGACACTAATGAAATTGGTAGCATAGATGAGCATGACGAGTGGTGGTGAGCGACACGACTAGCTCCTGTATTTTTGATGGATGTCCCAATAGGTGATGTAAGACCGGTGCTAGATGAGGGTGATGAGGAAGAGAACAGGGCCGAGGATGTATGATACAAGGCTACAGATATATTCATAGATGTTATAGATGATGAGTATGATTTAGATGTCAATCTTGACTATGAGGTCCAGGATGGAGGAGATGCGGAGGAGGATGAGGAGGAGCCACCCCTAAGTGAGGGTGATGAGGTAGCAACTGAGGATTGACATGAGTGAGAAGAGTCCTCACACATTTGTGTGACTAGATCATGTGCAATAGCGACAATAGAGATTAGTACCCATGGTTACAAAGACGCTAGCACATCATCCATGCCACCCAGAGTGGATGAGGTTGATATCCCTTAACTTGTTGGAGATATAGGTGATGATTTTTAATTTATGCATGTACTTTAGTGTTTATGCTTTATATATATATATATAAGCATTTGATGTTTTGCAATATGGCTTAATGTGTTTGAATTTTAAATGGAAATGTGATTAATTAAATAAATTATAGTAAAATTATTTAATTATTGTCTACATGATCTAACATGATTGATGTGATCTAATGTAAAACATATTTCAATGTCATTTTGGATAAACATTGTTATTTTGAGATATGTTAAATTAAATACACCTATAATTCATATATGGATCTAACTCAACATAACATGAGGGTGAATAGTATGAAACCTAAAGTAATTATAGAAATAAATTAAATAATAACCTTAGTGTTCAAGACATACATATGATCGTTTGACGAGAACGAAGCAATGTGAAAGTATTTAGGATGTAACCAAATAACTTTAGACAACACTGCTTTATAATTAATACTATTCAAGGAGACTAGAGATAATACTGATGCACATGTGTGACATTAATAAGTTCCTTAAGGGGTGTTCCATTGAGCTCTGTTAATACGTAAGTGCTAGAACCATAACTAGTATCGATTGTGTAAGGTCCCAATCAATTAGGGCTAAATTTATCTTTGTCATCATGGTCAACATGAGTATTGCATTGATTCTCATAGAGAATGAAATCACCGTTATTAAATGTCAATGGAATTACATGAGTATTGTGTTTTTGTTGTAATTGTTTAATGTAAGCCTGGAGATGCTCAAGAGCGTTGATGCGCTTTTCATCAAGCATCTCAAGCTAGTGTAATATTTTTTCTTTATATGTGGTATTATCAATAAGGTCTTGGAGAGCAATTCAGAGGGAAGGAATTTCTAACTCCAAGGGCATGATCGCTTTGGTACCATAAACAAGGTTATAGGGTGTAGTTCCCATGGATAATATAACACTTGTTCGATAAGCCCATAGCACATAATGTAATTGTGTATGCAAATCCTTATGACGTTTATTAACAATTTTCTTTAGGATTTGTTCAAGAATATTATTAGTTCTTTCAACTTTTCCATTGGATTGTGGATAGTATAGTGTGTAAAATCGATGTTGAATGTGGAATGTTTCAAGAAATTTATTTACTTCATTATTCTTAAATGGGGTTCTATTGTCTGAAACTATTGCAAATGGAAGTCCAAAGCGAGCAATTATGTGATCCAATATGAATCAAAAAATTGTTTCAACACTTGTAGATTGAAGAGGAATTGCTTCCACCCATTGTGTGAAGTAGTATGTTGCTATAATGATAAATATATGTCCAGCAGAAGAGGGTGGTGAAATTTTTCCAATGAGATCCAATCCCCATACTGAAAATGGCCAAATGGGAATTTGGACATGAAGCTCAAAAGTAGAGGCATGAATCAGATGGCTATGTTCTTGAAATTTGTCACATCATTTAACATAAGCAAAGCAGTCTTTTTCCATATGTATCCAATAATAGCCCATACGAATGAGTTTTTTCACTAGTGTATGTTCTCCAAAATGACCTCCATAGGCACCAACATGAGCTTGGTCAAGGACTATAGGAATTTTAGAGTCCCTGAGACACCTTAGTAAGAGACCATTGAAGGATCTTCTATACAACACATCAACAAGGATTATGTATTTGGTTGCCAATTTACGTAAACAATTTCGAGTATTTGTCATTGTGGGTTCAAGAATGGTATCATCTTTTAAATAGTTATATATTGTATCATTCCTTTCTCGTGAGTCTTCATGAGTTGTTAAAATGTCTTCTAATCAACTATCAATCAAAGGTTTCATGATTGGATGAATAACAAAGGTGAAGTCTGTTGAAGGATCTTGTGGGGATATAAGAGAAGCTGCACTCGCCATTGCATCTGCATGTCGATTGTCTTTTCATGGGATGTTATCAATGGTGAGTGATGGGTATGTGCATGATCATGATGGGCCAAAAAGTGGCAATATAATGGGTATGTGGTTGACGACTTTCTTTTTTCCCAAAATTGATAAAATGAAAAAGGTTTATAAAGGAGATTCTTAGCTTTCCACCAATATAAATTATGCATTACTTTAAATTTTATAATAATTATTATTCATTTTCTATTTGAATTACGACTAAAATCTTGATTGATAGGCTGATTGAAAAACATGTATAGCTTTCAAACAATATCACATTTTTTCTATCTGAAACATGTGTCACATTCTATGCTTCGCATACTATAGAATTAAAAATAAATAAATAAAAATTGAATTTCGTGAAGTTTTGACCAAGTTAAGAAGGTCAGACATACAAGTTTTTATATTTTTTAAAAGTTGTAATAAAAAACTCATAATTAAGTATTTACTTGGAAAAAAATTACAAAAAAATATGCATCACATCGGGACA